>VMDO01004310.1:10157-127565 GCA_007922755.1 Pedetes capensis | reverse complement strand
AAAATGAAAACTTTCCTGCACCTCTCAATATGCATGAGAGTTCACTTGAAATAAATAAAAGACCTCAACATAAAACTGTAATGTTAAAATTAGTAGAAGAAAGGAGGCCATATGCTCCAACATATAGGCATAGGAAAGCATTTCCTTTATAGGATGCCAGTTGCTCAAGAATTTTCAACAAGAATAGATAAATAGGATTATATGAAATTAAAATGCTTTTGTACAGCAAAGAAAATAATCAACAGAGTCAAGGAAGTCCCCACTGAATGGGAAAAATGTCTTTGCATCATGTTCATCGGACAGAGGACTAATTTCCAGAATTTATAAAGAACTCAAGAAACCAATTCCCATGAAAACAAATAATGCAATACACAAGCGGGCAAAGGAACTAAACAGATAGTTCTCAAATGAAGACACTCGTAAGGCCATGAAACACATGAAAAAATGTTCAATATTCCTATCCCTTAGGGAAATGTAAATCAAAACAACATTGAGATTCCACCTTATTCCATTAAGAATGGCCAAGATCAATAAAACAAATAACAACAAATCCTGGCCTGGGTTGTGGAAAAAAGCGAACCCTCTTACACTTTTGGTGGAGTAGTAAATTGGTTCAACCACTTTGGAAATCAATATGGAAGTACCTCAAAAAACTAAAAATAGATCTGCCATATGACCTGGTTTTGCCACTTTTGGGACTATACTTAGTTGGGACTTATATCAAAGGGAAATAAGTCATCATACCACTGAGTCACCTGCATTTCTATGTTCAATGCAGCACTTTTCACAATAGCAAGGATATGGAATCTATCAAAGTGCTCATCAACAGAAGAATGGATAAAAAAATTATGGTACATATACACAATGGAATACTACTAAACAATCAAAAAAAATGAAATAATGTCATTTGCAATAAAATGGATGGAATTGGAGAAAATTATTTTAAGTGAACAGACACAAGCCCCAAAAGAGAAATACCACATGTTTTCACTCATATGTGGAGGCCGAGTCAAATTTAAAAGAAGGAAAAATTCCTATATAGAAATTCGAACATAATAAAAAGCTCATGTAAACTTAGCATAGAAGGGATAATTTAAGGAGTGGAAAGAAGGAAGGAGGGGTCTAGAAAAAGGAAGTGATGATGGGAGAAGTTGGGAGTGGAGGAGGGGCCAAGAAGGAGTGAGGAATGAGAGAGAGGTTGACCTCAAAGTAAAGAGCTCAATTTTATCTGTACAGAAAATAATAATAATAATAATAATAATAATAATAATAATAATACCAATAATGCCAAAGGATAGCAATAATGCATATGGACTAGATCACTCATGTAATACTGTTGAGAATGTAAAAGAAAGATCACTATAAAAAATGTTTAGACTTAAATCAAAATTAGGATGCACATATATAGATAAATATTCCCACAAAAAGACATACAAGTAGAAAGGAGATCGTTAGTGGGGGAATGGGAATGGGAGAGGAGGGTCATGAGAGGGAAAGGAGGAAGTTATGTGAGCAATGTACAATGAAATGCATATATGGAAATGTCACAATGAAATACATGTTAGAATGATACCCATTAAGTTGTACATTAAAAATTTCCAATAAAAAAGAGAAAATCAGAAAATGTACCCACCTATTTCTGTAATTCATTCCATGTAGGTATTGCACAGGATTGCTATCTGTCTGTGTTAAGAATCCATGAAAAATCAGGAAAAAATGAAAGCTTAGTTTGCAAAACCCTTGAAAAGTTTACTAAACAGGGCCATCCCTCTTTGAAAGCATCAAAGAAAGACATCATTATACAAATTCCTCTTCCTCTGATCTCTCCACAATGAGCAGTTATTATGTATAGAAGTTGTATCGTTAAAGAGGTATACTATGTAAAATGAATGTCCTGTCTCCTCAGGTCCTCCTCCTGCCCTATCCCATCCCTACCCTTTAGGCAGAAAAGACCACATCCAGTTATATTTATAATCATTAGTCTTTCTCTCTGCCATGGGAGAGATCTACAAAATTGTCTATTGCCTAATAAATTCTATGATCTTATTTTCCAAGCCCTGAATGTAAAATTCTTTTAGTTAGAGCCAGAAGCATTTGCAAAGCACCTTCACCACTATACTGCACAGGTCACCTTTAGCAGACGTGAAACACAATTCTTTGCCAAATCTCTGTAGCTCAGTCAATGCAACATCCAGCCCTGAGCTTCCCTACTTCCAGAGGATAAGTGAGAAATGAGACTATGGGAAGCAGTGGGACAGTAACCTTGCTATGCTCACTCAAATCCATCAGTTTCTGGAGGGCTTTTCACTTCCCAGGCAGAGTAGTGCAATTAACAATGACCAGTAACTATGCCTCCTTTCAGCTCCCAGGCTCCTCTTTGGGTTGGGCTGAGTTCCTCCTCCATATTTCCTTTTCATATCCATTCATCCTTTAGTTGACTGGGATTCTGGCTTGATTTGTAGGCAGCTAGGGTAGAGTTCAGACAAGATTTTTTCCCAGACATATTTCCCATACACTGTACAACTGCAGTAACAACTACTAATTCAAGTTTAGAATTTTTATTTCTTATTACTAAGGCCAAATAATGGATCAGGGGAGGGCAGAGGAGCTGAGAACAAATGAAGAATGTTTAAACCAAAGAAAAATTTCAACTATAATATCTCTGGAGCATATAATCCCAATATTACTCCCAAATGATGATAGACATGCCAGTATGTCCAGGTAGTTGTTATTCTAACATCTTGGTAGTTACAGAATTACAGCTTCTAAACCTTTAAATTCACTTCAATATAGCACTGGAGTGCTAGTATATTAAAATGCAGGAGGAAGAAAATGAATAAAAGTATCAAATTGCAGTAAGTGAAAGTAAGGCTACTCTAAGTTTCATAGTGTCTTAACCATTCTTTCCCAAGACTGTGGAAATGAGAGGTTTACACAGGTTTACAAACTATCAGCATTACTCTCTAGCATATATTTAGGAATATGTATTAGCTGCACTGATGAATTTTTTAAAATAAAAGTCAATGTACGTGGACTGGTAAATGATATATTTTTTTCTGATTTCTGTATTTAGTTATAGTAAAAGTATGAAGCAAGTAAAAACTGTAACATAAATCATATTTTACTGTGAATATTTCATGAATTCTTCATAGAGACAGTATATATCTGAACACCCAAGAGTTGTGGTGTCTGTAGCCACACAGTCCCCTGTGCTGACTTCTCAGTCAGGACCTGTAGACTAAAGAGTTGAGATAAATTATCCACCCAACAGAAGCTTAGGGAATGTCATTACTGTGGGCATGTACTTCTCTATGCCTTCAGTTCCAGGTTAAAGAAAGTGATTTTCAAAGATTTTATGACCTCTAAAATTATACTAGGGGTTGGGATTTAGCTCAGTTGGTAGAGCACTGTGCTGCAGTCTCTGAGGTCCCGAGTTCAATTTCCAGCACCGCAAAAATGGGAGAAGGGCCTGGCAATCCACTCCCAAGGCAATCCCGAAACAGTCAGCCATTGAAAACCTTATGAGGGTCACTATGAGTCGGATACTGACTCGACGGCACCTAGCAACAACAACAACAACAATAAAATTATACTAAAATTTGTGCAATACTGCAACTCTCCACAGTGAGGAAGTTATGTGATGTTTAAGAGGAAAAGTCATTGCAATCCCAGTGACTCAGGAGGCTGAGGCAAGAAGATTGCAAGTTCAAAGATAGAGGCAGCCTCAGTAACTTAATGAGAGACTTTGTCTCAAAATGAAAAGTATAAATAGGGCTGGGGTGCAGCTCAGTGGTACAGCACTTGCCTAGCATGGGTAAGGCCCTGGGTTCAACATCTTGGTACTGTAAATAAACAAACAGGGAAAGACATATTACTGCTGGTTTAACTCTTTGTGTTTAAAGACTGTTTCTCAGGTCTTAATGGTCCAAATAAGCCAATGTCCTGGGTGAATAAATTTCAAAAATCCCAATATACAAGTGAGCTGGGAAGACAATGTGATACCACAGTCTGTGTTGGGTTCTGACTGAACTAGGTCTGGCCTAGAAGACTTCAGTGTTTTGATAACACTGTTAAGATGCTCAGATTTATTATTAAATACTCCTTGGTGAATCTCCAATGGTGAATCTATCAAGATTCTAACAAGGAAATTTTGAGGTGACTGATTTTTTTCTTGTATCATATTAGGTCAAAAGTTGCAATACTCAAGTGTTAAAAATCACAATGTGCAAAATTTATGAGTTGACTGCAGCAGTGTGGACTCCTAAGATCGATTTTAACACAGAGAGATGAAGATGTAGTGAAACTGTGTCCTTGGACAAAGAGAACGAAGCAAAAGTGATGAGAAAAGGAGACACTGGAGAATGAGGGCTCCTCAAAGACAGGATAGGTTCAGAAGAATTCATTTTACCCATTGAAAATCACTACTTAAAACCACTTCCCATTGCATAGATACTCATGTTGCTTTTCTTCCCTTTATTCTATATTCTGTTCTCTTCCTAGTTCACCAAACCAATGATGAATATTCTGTAAAATACTCAAGGGAATTCCAAGAAAGATATATATTTCTTCATGATATGAGATGAAATTTAGAAATGAAAGAAGTTAAGCATAGAAAGACTATTTGTTTTTACAACAAAAGAAATGGAAAATTTTGCTCCTACATTTTCAGGAGAATACAATACACAAAGTAAAAAATATCTTCTGCCTCAAATAAAACATCTTTTTTAATGATTTTTGGCTGCAACATACAAAAGATCATAAAGGAAGAGAAGACCTGTTTGACCAGGGAATCATCTCTAGGTTAAAGATGAGGTCTCAGCAACAAGCCTTCAAATAAAGCCATATTTAAATGGATATAGTTGGCATCTGGCAATCATTTGAAACTTTTCTTTCTTTCCAACAAAGTAAACAGTAAGAATCCATTCTTCTTACTCAGTGGGACAGGAGTCTTTAGAAGAAAATGATGATCACCAACCTAAGGGCAGAATTCTATACTGAAAACAGCTGGCTAGCTCCCTGTGTCATAGCTGATGTGGCACCAACCATGCAGTCATGATGATTTTAATAGAACCAATTCTTCAGGAGACAAAGGACACAGAGGACAGTGCATATCAGCTTGAAAGAACCACCGAAGTGAAAGAACTGAAGATGATCAATGTATTCTCACCTTAAAAATCTCTTGCATTACTTCAATAGAATATCTTGGTGGTTTGGTTTGCATGGTTGTTAGTAGGGTTTCTTCTGTGAGTGAGGGGAGACTTTAAATTATGATAATAAGTAGAATGAAAGTAGCATGCCCTAAAAAAATTACCTCTTCTTAACAGAAATTTCTGTAAAAGGGACCATTTTTGCTAAATCTACATACTAGCATTCTAACCAGAATAGATAGGAAGAGACCACTCAGTATAGATGTCTATTTTCAACTATGTTGTTATTGTTAGGTGCTGTTGAGTCAGGATCTGACTCATAGAAACACTATGTACAACAGAAGAAACACTATTGTCATGCTTCTCTGAAATGTATAGGGTTTTCAATGGCAGATTGGTTTTGGGGAGTGGGTTGCCCAGTCCTTCTTCCTATCCTACAGCACCTGATGTTCCCAGGTGGACTCCCATCCAAGCGCTATACATATACCTATACATATGCAACTTTCCTTCCCTATGAAGATATAACTGGGATATCCAATACGTTTAAGGATTCCTTTTATGCAGAAACACATTGGTTCATAAGAACATGAAAATCTGAAGATAGAAAAAATATTCTTAAGAATTTAGCTTTTACTAAGCTTTTTAAAGAACCTGGCTATATAAGAAGCATTACCAGTATAGGTCTTATACCCAAGCTAGGGACAAGGAAGAACTGCAGCAATGTGCCTTTTCTTACTCCTTATTCTATGTATCCACCACAAATATGTTGCATAAAGTGTGATTGACTCAATACAGCAGAAAAGTATTCTTAACTGCTTGCTCTCTTAATTACCATCAACCCATTTTTCAGCTGAAATATGCAATTATTTTTTCTACCTTTGTATTAGAATATTTATTCTTTTAGTATTTTGGAATGTAAATATTTATAGCTGTGTTTAAAACTTTGCACAGTTTTATCTAAAAAATGTTGGTATGTATGACTTTCATTTCATTTCTAAATATTGTATAATTTATCATTCCCAATGAGTCATTTTTTGAATTTTCAAACAGCTATGAATATTTTTACTATTTTTATTATTAATAGTTTAGTTGCAATATTATAATCAATGATAACATTATAGGATTTCAGTGTAAGAATTTATAGGAATGTTGCTAGAGTGCTAGAAAAAGAAAGCAAATTCACAGTTATTAGGATATATACCTGTGAATTTCTAGGAGATTAATTTCTTGGTGATAAATTAGAGATGCAGAGTACAAGCTACAAAGCATCATAAATTAAAGTTGAATATCAAAACAATGGGGAAGTTGTTAAATTGAGGAAGATGAGTATGGCAAAAGTAGGTGAACTTCATCATCAGAGTATTTGCTTGGCCTATCTCCAACTCCACTCCTGAAGCAATCCCGAAACAATAAGCCATTGAAAACCCTATGAGGGCTTAACCCTATGTTGTTGTTTGTAGGTGCCCTCGAGTCAGTATCTGACTCATAGCAACCCTCATAGGGTTTTCAATGGCTGACTGTTTAGGGATCGCCTTGGGAGTGGATTGCCAGGTCCTTCTCCCATTTTTGCAGTGCTGGGAATCGAACTCGAGACCTCAGAGACTATAGCACAGTGCTCTACCAACTGAGCTAAATCCCAGCCAGTAACCCTATGAGTAAACCTAAAATTTACTAAAGCACTCATTGAAAACCCTATAAATAGCAGAGAAGCAGTAACAATACTGTTTCGCCTGTTGTGTGTAGAGTCACTATGAGTGGGATACTGTCTCAGCAGCGCCTAACAACAAACTCCACCCTAATATCTGAGGTGAAAGAGAATTACAGAAAAAGTCTAACTTCAGATATTTTTAAATGTGCATAAAGAGCTTAAGAATAGTATTTGATACACTCTATTGTGGTTACATCATTTTTTGTTCAATGCTTCCAGGAGTTCTTATTCTGAGGGAAGATAAAGTCACTCATTTGACAAAAGAGTTAGAATAAATATTTGACTAATGGGAAAAAGAACAAGTTATAGACAAAGAGATCAGTTCGCAGCAAGAATGTCCTAAATGAGGCTGGAGACCATGAATTGTCAGAACAGGGAGAGACATGATTATAAATTTTTCACAGGGAGGGATCATAATGCTGAGCAGTGATGCTGTGTTGATTTAGGATTGAGTTTTTACCAGGCAGGAGTGTTGATACGAAGCAGAGAATTAGAACTTATGTATAATATGTATGTCTAGGATGAAGAGGTTAGGAGAAAACACCAGCAAAGATCTATAAAATGGTGTGAAACAGATTAAGAAGAAAATTTCACAAAATCTGTAGAATAGGATTAGTTGTAAAAGTAGAATGAAAAGCTAACATGATAGGAAATTAGTCTCATAAAATGGTATAATATTTTCAAAAAGATTTTAGAAGTGGAACAAATGATAAATATAATCCCATGAGATGAGGGAAATGACAATGGTACTGTAGAAAAGGCAGGGTTTTGAGGCTTTTTAGAAGGTACAAATTATAATTGATACAAGTAGCAAACTTTTGAATTAGAGGAATTGGGAAAAGGAAAGAGTTCAGGTTGAATCCAAGTCAAAGTGTATCATAGGAATTCAAAAGGTCTGTGTTTGAGGGAATGATAATGAAGTAAGTTTCAGACATGATGAGGTTGAGGTTTATGCTTGTATATTCTACTATACAGTAGCTCCATGTGAGCAAGATCCTTGTTTGTCTTGTTTTCTATGGTATCTCCATCATTAACCACAGAGCCTGGAATATAGTAAATGCTCAACAATATTTGTTGATGTAAAGAATCCAAAGATAGATATGGGCAAAAACAGAAAAATCATAATGTCCAATAAGGGAAATTTCAACAAATTTTACTGAATCTATACAATGGAATACCTGACAGCTAAAAGAGATAGAATATTTAATGGCACAAAAATATTCATGTTACAAAGAGTAGAATAAGAAAAGCTATAAAGTTGTGTATGTGCAAGTGTTAGGTGCTGTTGAGTCATGTCTGACTTATAGCGACTCTCATGGGATTTTCAGTGGTTTATGGCTTGGGGATTCAGGATTGTTTTAGGAGTGGGCTGCCACTCCTATTTTTTGTAGGTCTGAACCCAGGGCCTCAGAGACGGCAGAGACGCCCTCTACCAACTGAGCTAAACTCCACCCATAAAGTTGTGTCTAAGTACAAGAAATTCCTTTTATGTAAATAACAATATACTCAGTAGGTATAAACTTGTAACTGTTTATATTTGGATGACATAATTATGAGTAATTTTTAAAATTTTTTGATCTTGAGCATTTGTGTTTGTGTTCACATTAGATATACTGTTATGGTCAACAAGGTTTTTTGTTTGCTTTTACTTTTACTAAAGATAAATATGGGTCAAATAAAGCTCAAACAGAATCATCTTTGCTATGGCCACTAACCTGCTAAGGTTCTAAGCAGCATGAAAAAGTTATCTATCATTAATACTGTCCTCAAGAATCAAATAAGTTAACTTTCTAAGGTGAATCCTTAAAAAGCCATTCTTAAAGAAGGAATAATGGAAAGATTTGAGGCTTTCTTTTTTCATTTTGCCATTGCATTGTTAAATTTAGTTTTCTTTGGGCAAAAATAGCTTTCTTTCTTTGTTCTAATCACTTAGTTGCAATTATAACAATCAGCTCAGACACAGATCTCTTATTTTCACTTATTTGTTTACTTCTAGTCCTTTGTGATGAATTTTTATTGCAAAAGTACTTGAAAAAGCAATAAAAGATTATTTCTTCCTGATCATATGCTAATTCACTATTTTTCTTCTCAACCTTCAAGAAGTTTTATCTTCTTAAATGACTTTGTAACCTCTATGCAATATCTTTTTATATAATCCTTTGTCATTGGTTGAGGGGATTCAAAACTCTAGAAGACATGAATAGAGTGTCAAATCCCAAAGTACAGAATTAGAGAAGAGTTGAATTTAAAGAGACCTTAAGGTTCATCTCAAGGAACCTCTTTATGAATAAGGACAATAAATTGGAAGTAAATTATTTATTGTCTGCATTGCCAGACAGTGTGTGTGTACATAGCTAATTAATGCCTTTTCCACTTGTTCTTGCTAAAAGCATTCCCTTCAGGAAGAAAGTAAGTCATAATGAAATCCACATGCTAAATATCAATTTCTCAAATCTTTTAAGTCAAAGCTTAACTGTATTTTCAAATTTATTCTTCAATCTGCTAAAAAGAATTTTAAATATACCCAAGAAATTTCCAGTAGTTCTTGCCATTCACTTGTTTTTATTACTGTCTATATTGTTGTTGTTGTTGTTGTTGTTAGGTGCCCTCGAGTCGGTATCCGACTCATAGCAACCCTCATAGGGTTTTCAATGACTGACTGTTTCGGGATTCCCTTGGGAGTGGATTGCCAGGTCCTTCTCCCATTTTTGTGTTGCTGGGAATTGAACTTGGGACCTCAGAGACTGCAGCACAGCACTCTACCAACTGAGCTAAATCCCAGCCTGCCTACTCCCTAGTCTGTCTTAGTCTGGAAGCTCAGCTGAAACCTGTCCACCGTGGGTGACCCTGCTGGTATCTGAGATAACGGTGGCATAGCTTTCAGCCTCATCACAACACACAAGCCCCCAAAGTGTGGCAAACTGACAGATGTGTGGGGGTGTCTATATTAATTATAAGCAATAAATGGCTTCCTGATGGTCTTTTCTCACATGTATATCACATACTTTGATTCTCCAGCTGATGTAGAACCAAATATTTGTCAAAGGTAGAATTATTTGATGAAGACTAAGCATGTCTCTTTAAAATCCACTTGAAATATTTCCCTAGGGAGTTCTAACACAATGATAAAATAAATTTAAGCAGTCTCCAATATTAATGTTCTGAATATAAATAAGCTCTCTTGTGCTCACGTGCTCTCTCTCTCTCTCTCTCTCTCTCTCTCTCTCCTTCTATTTCCCATGAGAAAAGATCTTCCAATGACACAGCACACACGCATAACTAGATAAACAATTTTATGTGGACATCTAAATGAGTGGCTTCATAGTCCTCAAGGATCTGACTTCTTTTTTTAAAAAAATGAAATAGATATATTTAAAAACTCATCAATATTTTCTCTATTGGATACAAATATTTGAATCACCTATTAAAATCTTGATCTTTAAGAAAGATAATAATTGCATTAACCCTCTGAAATAGAGAAAGATCTACCACAAATGAGAATCCTGTTAATAATTGATATTTTACATTTAATAGCAATAAGAAATCTTATTGTAAATAGATGATTTTACCTTGAAACTCATAATTATAATGCTGCTTATAAACTTCCCAATTAATGATATTTTCATGTCTGTATTTGCTTAATAACTGAAATCTCTGCCTTACTGACTAAGCTGAAAACTTTACAAACAACCACCTCTCTATGTTACCACATTATTTGCTACAACTTATTTTGATAGAACTAGCTAGAAAGGCTTTAGTAGTCCTCATTCAAAATATATTGTGGTACAAAAGCTACTGGGCAAAATCAAAAGGAAAGTTATTACTAGCTTCTAAATATTAATAGATAAAAATAGAATAAAAGGAAAAGGAAAGAGACAGCTTTCATAGCTCCATTGCTGAAACATTGAGATTGTTAAAGAATTATTTTTAAAAGGGAAAATTATGATATTATATATATATATATATATATATATATATATATATATATATGTATATGTATATATGTATACATACACACACACATGCATATGATGAAAACACAATAGTGATTTTATTTAACTCATTATTAAATGAGAGAGCCAGTTTACAGAAAAACCCAAAGATAGGTACACTTATAAACAAGGAATACTGACATGAATTTATAAATGGATTAAAGACTAACTTTTGCACAGAGGTGGTGGAGTTGTTCCTCAACTGAACCAAATTATTTGTGTCACTGCAGACAAAAATTATTTACAGTGCCATCTAAAACTTGAGCAGTTGTAAAATATCTCAAAAGTAATGCAAGGTTTACAGTCCCCACATAATCAGGATCTGATAACTGGGAAGGTTGTGCTATTAAAAACTGCATAGGATTCCATGAATACAGGTTTTTCCCCAGACACAAATCCAAAACATGAGAATTAAAAAAACATCTAAGCAGAAAATCAGCCTATTCAAGAGGACAAGACTGTAGAAATTATACAATACCAAGTTGAAAATTCCATTGAGATACATAATCTATACCATTGCTTCTAGCTATATTTTTTTAAGTTATATTCAATGATGTTTTGTTTGATAAGTGTCATCTAGTCAGGTCCAATTCATAGCAACCCTCATAGGGTATACTCAGTGATAGGAAAGCAATTAAATAAATATCTTGCTGCAGAATCCCCAGAGTATTAGATTTGCTTCTGACTGAAAGAAATTCTTATGATTGAGTGGGAAGAGGTGAAATATATATCTCATCCAATACAAGGATAATATCAAGAAACCTATATGGAGAACAAGGTGTGACATTTACTTTCACATGACATGAACATTATTATCACTAAAATTCTGCTATACTACACTTGAAGAGATTTTTGATCCAAAGACTTTGAACTCTAGCTCTTGACTGATAACAGTTTGCAAAACACCAGCTTGGATTTTACATAGAAGAATCACATAACCCTGAATGTTATAAGGTAAAATGGGACAGGTTCAGCTTCTTAGTTATGCATTTAAATTGCAACATGTTAGGAAATCTTCTAAAATAAGAAACAGATTGCTCTTTACTGGACTGAAGAGTATCTGGAATGTAATTATCTTAACAGATTTTCTTGCTTTTTGATAATAATTGAGTAAACATATACAATTAGATAAAGAAATGGATGAGCAAATGATATCCCAATGCTCTGACAGCTCACAATCAACTTTGAGGGAGGTACATGAAAAAAAAATGTAGCAATAAGAATGAAAGACCAAGTTTCTACTATAATTACTCTATTGTGTCTTTAGTTATGCTTTCACTCTATGGTTATCTCCCAGGGTCAGTCCAGGAACCAATGGGATCACGTGTTATGGTCACAATGGGAACAATGTCAAGTTATCAGGAGTTTATAGTATTCTGGAAATCTCAGGTGGATAGCCAAGGTAGATAAAACAACAGATTCTGCTTTTATGGGAGCACATTCAAACTTAATCAGGAAGACAAGGAAACAGTCAAATCCACAGCACAGAATAGCTAGCTACCTGTACTACCTAAAATGGCTGTAATGGCTTCCTACATGAAGTAACTTTGGTTCTTACCTAGTCAATTGCTTCTTTGTTATCTCTTTCTCTTGAACCTTGATTGATTTGCATAAGAAGGATAAAAGTGCTAGCATCTAGCACTAGTTTTCCTGACATTTATCTTTCCTTGAGTGTCTCCCACTGGATATGACTAAAAGAAGTCTTCAATGCCCTACACTCACAGTCTTCCAACCACTTACACCCCTCACCTACTTACACCACCCACCTCCCCATTTCTATCCCCAAAGCCTATGTAAAGACTTCCCTGAAGTTTATAAATCCTACCAAGAATCTTTCCTTGGGATTGGAGATTGTGTCTCTACTCATCTTCAAATGTGTTATAGGATGCATTCAAGATCTGGCTCTTCTTTTTTTCTCTCCATCATTCCATTTTTACATGTCCATTGCCTTTTCCCTCTCTCTTCTGTTCTCCTTTTATTATTTTTACAGAGTATGTGGTATGTTGTTGTTAGGTGACACTAAGTTGCATCCAACTCATAGCACTTCTCTGTGGTTTTGCCACAACATGGGGTTCAAGAGGATCCAAGGAGAGTGAGTGAGAGGGAGACAAGAATCACTCCAGGAGGGTGTCATGCAGCAACTCAACTTTATTTTTGCAAAGCAAGCCTTTATAAGCAGTAAACCTCCTGACAGGGGAAGACTAATAGAATAAGCAAATTATAAGGGGAGGTGCTAGGTACTCACATCAGCATAAGAAGCTCTAGGGGTGTGTCACAGGAAGTCAGTGCCATCTTGCCTTTGTTTGGCCTTGCTGGGTGTGCCCAGGGCCCTGGAAAGTGAAGAGTGTGCTCTTCTGTTGATCCCAGGTAGGCATAGTAGGCACTTATCCATCCTGGACTATCGTCCCCCTGAGGTCCCCCCTTCCTGGATTCCCCACACCCCTCATAGGGTTTCCAATGACTGATTATTTTGCCATTGCTTTGGGAGCGGGTTGCAATGTCCTGCCATGAGTAGATGGCATAGAGAAAATAAATATTATGCCAGGCATGGTGGTACCTGCATGTAATCCCAGTACTCAAGAAGCTGAGGTAGGAGGATCAGGAGTTAGAAGCCATGCTGGGCTACATCTGGGCTACATAGAAAATTCAAGGCCAGCGGGCTATATAGTAGGACTCTTTCAAAAAAAAGAAAGAAACTAAAAAGAGAGGTAAATATTGCAGTAGTAAGCCTTAGCTTCATTTACTACTCAATATTTTATAGATGACCATCTACGATTAATTGTCCTGAGCTTTACTTTCCCACTTTAGAAACTGAAGGCAATATTACCTATCTCAAAGAATTATTAAAATTAAATACTTTATTCATATAAGCCACTCACAAGTATTTGTCACCAAAACCAATAACTGTTATTACTGTCATTAATAAAATTTCCTACACTTCCTTGGCCTTCTCCCTTTTCTGCTACAATAGACTTCTTTGAATCTTGTTTAGCAAAATTTTGCATTATGCAGAACTAATGATGTTTCTAAGGATAAACATAATGAAATGCCTAGTATAAATATGATAATGAAGATGAAGATCATGAAGTAGGAGAAAGAGGAGGAGGAAGAAGAAATACAATGTTCATTTTAGTTCTCAGTTTGGGGCAGATACTGTACTAGAAAGTTCATGTATATTATCACATTTCGTTCTTGTGGAAGTTCTATTATTACAATTATCTCTTATCTTCCCTTAAGGAAATGGAGGATTGAATAAATTCACATGGCGGTTAAGTGGCAATGATCAATATTATCAGAAAGTCTATGCTCTTTATCACTATATTAATTTGCTTCACAAGAATGTGTAAAAATCTGAGGTGCAAACATAGAAGTTAAAACCTCTTTCTTTAGGAGAGAATCTGTTTTTCTTTAGGGATATAGAAAGGAAAGGAGATGCTCTTGAAGTGAGACATTAAGGAAAATGTTGTATGATAGTGCCAGTGCCTTATTGGTAAATTGTTACAACTATATTTTCTGGTGTAGAAACCAGGAGAAGACTCCTCTCTTTTCCTCTCCCTTGATTTGGTTGTTATGGATTTGGCAGGTCACTGGACCACAATTCTATGTATGGACACATTCTCCCTTCATATACACTCCTAGAGGTTTAAGATAATAGCACAGTCCTAAAGGCTTTCTCTCACCTGAAAAAGTCTGCTAATGATTTTATGACTGGTCATAAAAAACAGCGTCCACATACACTGTACTCCAGCAGGCTTTCAGATCAGATGAAATTCAAGAAGGAATCAAAACTAATGCTCTAAGTAGAGGAAACAGGAAGAACAGGAAGTAGTGGAAACTGGCTTAGGTAATACATATGTGGTTAGATGGACACAAACATTGGGAGAAAGAACTCAATGTCTACTCTGAGTGTTGCAAACCTACAGCAGAAGTCAACGCCAAGAACACACATGAACTCTTTCTGGATAGATGTCGTCTAGAAATGCAGAGCTTAAGATTCAAATCTAGATAGAGATTCTTTTAATGGAGCATTGGAATGCCAGAAACAGAGAGGGTGGGAAAAGGTGGTGAAGAAAATAGTGGTTTCACACATACAGGAAGAACACAACAGGATATAAGGTGATTACCAGGGAAGTTCTGAGGACTGGCAATTCCATTACAGGAGATATTTTAAATATTACAAAATTTTAGATGTCACTGGTAAAGAAAAGTCATTAAGTTCCCACATGTGCCCGAAAATACAAGAACTTACGTATCATCAATTTCCTGATGAAGGATTTCTCCCAATTGAACTTTCCACATGTCCTAAATTTGGGGAAATTAACAGATTGGCAAACTATAACACATTGTAATATTTTTGCTTGGGATATAGTAAGACATTTTCTTAGATGAGCATTACTGCAGCAAAAAAAAGTATCTGGTACTAAATTCTTGTGTATGCATTTTATGAGGTTTTGGAAAAGCAAAATATATGAGAGAGTTTGATATTTCCCAAGTTGAGAAACATTTAGTGGTGCTGAAGAGCAGTATTAGTTCCAGAGAAAGACTGACTCAGCTAAAACCACAGAAAGAGAAAGCAAGACCCCAGGTGCCAAGGACTGAGCCAACTAAAGAAGAAATTAAGACAAGGAGTATCTTTTGTACATAATTCATTTCTTTTCCTGTATCAATGAAGGGAAAGGAGATTTGCTATAATTTTAATTGGAACACAAATTTATAAAAAGGGAATTCATATTTCATAAGTTGTTCAGTGTAGGATGTTTATGTCATATCTTTATGAAACAGATTTTAAGATTGTGAGTTATCAAAAGAAGATGTCTCATCAAACCAGAGACACCTGCATCTCTATATTCAATGTAACATTCTTCACAATAGCAAGGACATGGAACCAACCAAGTTGCCCATCAAGAGAAGAATAGATAAAAAAAAATATGGTACATGTACACAACAAATACTACTGAGCAATAAAAAAGTGAAATGTCATTTGCAGCAAAATGGAATGGAAATGGAGAATATCATCTTAAGTGAGCAAACACAAGCTCAAAAAGAAATACCATATGTTCTCACTCATATGTGGGAGCTGAATCTTCTTTTTATTTTTTATTTTTTGTGGTACTGGGGGTTGAACCCAGGGCCTTGTGTTTGCATGCTTTTTAAGTGCTGTACCACTGAGCTCCACCCCCAGCCAGTTTTTTTTTTATTATTTTTTGAGACAGGGTTTTGCTAAATTACACAGACTGCTTCTGGTCTTGAACTTGTGATTCTCCTGCCTCCACCTCCCGAGTCGCTGGGATAACAAGCATGTGCCACTGTGCCTGGATGTGGAACTGAATCTTAAAGGAAGGAAAAACCTTATACATAAGTTGACATATAAAAACGCACAATTAAACCTAGCAAAGAAGGGAAAATATAGAGTAGAAAAGGGGAGGGAGGGACCTAGCAAAGGGAAGCGAAGATTGCAGAAGGTGGGATGGGGAGTAGAATCAGAGGGATAAGCGGTGAGAGGCTCTCAGTGTAAATAATACAACTTCATGAGTAAATGGGAAAAACAGGAATATAACCCAAATATTCATCTGAGTTTTACTACGTATTAGTCAAAAGTTTCCATAAACCTTGTAAGTTGAAAAAAGTATAACCAAAAGTGATGTAATAGTTGCATAATGGAAAAAGTCAATGCTGTATTGCTCTGTACTCCACCAATATTTACCAGTAAGGGGAGAAAAAAATTGAAAAAAAAAAGATTGTGGATTATAAAATCAAATGAGGGTGTTCTACTGTATTTTTGACAATCTGAATTTTATGAGGTTACTTAACACTTCTACCCTCAGTTTCGCTACTTATAAAACTGTCATACTTATTAGAACACATCTCACAGAGTTACTATAAGGATTAAAAGAAATGATGTATGGCAAGTGCCTAGCCCATGACAATACCATCTAACCACTATTGTTACTAACATGTTGATTTTTCTATTTCTAGTAAATTTTTTGTGATGCTGTTTGGTGAGCTGGCTTTTAGGGTATGAAACAAGAAAAGAAGGATTATCTACCATTGGTCACATAGCTACTATGTCTTAGGCTCTGTGCAGACACCATTCCTCAGTCTGTCATTACTTATTCATTAGAGGCCTGTTGCAGGTACTACAATTATACGAACAAGAAAACTATGGCTGAGAAATCAAATAACCAATGTCAAAACAGCTAAAAATTGATGAATCCAAATCTAAGGTTGATATCCTTCACAAGAACACTATTTAACCTCACACAAAATTTAGCTCAATGTTTTTTTGTCATACTGGGAGTTGTACCTAGGCCCTTATATAGGCTAGGCAAGTGCCCCACCACTGAGGTGCAGTCCTAGCCCCTTTTTTATTTTTTGTTTTGAGACACAATCTCACTAAGTTGCACAAGCTGCCTCTGACCTCCAATTCACAATATTCCTGTCTCAGCCTCCCAAGTTGCTAGGATTACAGGCATGTGCCACAGTATTGGCTTAGCCCAAAAATTTTTAAAGAAAAAATAATAAGAGAATGAGTGTCTTTGTTAGTGTATCATGTGGTTTGGGGTTAGTCTTTAGAAAGCTTCCACAGCAAGATCAGAGATATTCATGAAAGTTCAGGAACTGGATGGCCCATCTCACCTGTATCGAATATACAAATAGGAATTGAATCAATAGTCCATAAAAGTGAGGATCAAAGCCTGGCCTTGTGGTACATGCCTACAATCCCAGCATTTGGGAGACTAGCACAGAAGGACCATGAATTTGAATCCAACCTGATCTAGATAATGAGTTTCAGGACAGTTTGAGCTACAGATTGAGACCCTGTCTCCCCCGAAAGAAAGAAAGAAAGAAAGAAAGAAAGAAAGAAAGAAAGAAAGACAGACAGACAGACAGACAGACAAAGAGTCAAGGCCTGATGCTCTCATGGGGTTTTCTTAACCAGAAGTGAGGCAGTGAGTGGAAACCAGTTGGTATTGACTCACAAGAGCTGACCGTTTACTTTTCAGAAATTGTATGAGCTGGTTGCTAAATCCAGCCATTATTAAAATTTTAATTATATAACCTGACAATCAGATTAATTTTATTAAAAACTAAAGAAATAATCAAATCTCCATCTCTTTGTAATTAGAGTACTATATCTTACTATTTTCTATGCTCTTGAGGCTAATTACTTTTGTTGTAGTTAGATGGCAGAAATAGCATAAAATAGTGTGTTGATGTGAATCTCTTCTTAACTGCATGCTTAATGATGTCATCCTGTTGGCTTTGGTGACAGAGTTGACATGATGAAAATCATCAAATACTATTAATTCAGAGCTTACTTTATCATTTTTGATTATTAATGTAAGAGATGTTAATTTATATTAAACTGTTTTGCCTATAGCTGTTATATTGTGAATTGCACAAAAATTTGCAGACGTAGTGTTATAGTACTTAAAAATTCTATTTTTACTTAGTGTACCACTGTGGTGTCTGATCCCATCAGATCTTGGAAGCTAAGCAGGGTCGGACCTGGTTAGTTCTTGGATGTGAGACCTCCTGGGAACACCAGATGCTGTAGGCTTGGGAATAGGTCCTGGCAACCCACTCCCAAAAAAAACAATCAGCCATTGAAACCCCTATGAATAGCAGAGAAGCACGACAATAGTGTTTCATCTATTGTACATAGGATTGGTATGAGTTGGACACCCACTCAACGACACCTAACAACAACAACAGCAAAATTACTCAATTCACTGACAAATGAGAACAGTTCTGCTACACATGCTTATTGTTTCATTTTTATATTCTCATTAACGTAAATGAAAGTATTAACCAATATTCATTCCAGAACTCACCCATCAATTGAAACAGTAATTTGTCTATGCATGCTAGAGTTTGGCAAATATCAATTAAATTGTTCTGTCAGAACTCACCCATCAATTGAAACAGTAATTTGGCTATGCATGCCAGAGTTTGGCAAATATTAATTAAAATGTTCTGTCAGTATCAATTGGTAATGTGAAATTTATAATTAAAAGTGTTTTATATTTACTATTTATAAATTGGATGTTATAATCCTTTATATCAGTACATCAATAATGAGCTTATATGCATGTACACCTACACATACGATGAACTCGTGGTGATGGCTGTTGTTTGGCAGAGGTTTCAATGAAATTATCCTCATAGGAGGACTTCGTCTGTGAAACAGAACACTGTCCTGGGATCTGCATCTTTTGAAGAAATTAAATGTCATGTTCATTGATATGATATATGTTTGTCCTTTGATATTCTTGTCTCAGGAAGCCTGAAAAGCAAGTTCATTTCACTTGATTGGGAAACCGGGCCTGCTAGCTGCTGATGCTACTTCTTTTATTTCTCTCTGACCCTGTGATTAAAGCAATAATTTAAAGATCTGATACTTACGGGTGGGCTTAAGGGAAAAGACATGGATGAGGTTACATTTACTACCTTGGTATGAGACCCTCCAGCCTGTCCTTGGTGTGTGCAGATAACATACTTGTATATGATAAAGTTCTATATTGTGCTTTGGAACCAAAATTATAGTATAATAAAAATACTTTTTTTCCATCATTTTATAATGGAGCTATATATTCCCTTGGGTAATGTGGGATATCTTACCCAGATTTTTTTTTAATAGCATCTTAATCTTGTACCATCACCCTTCTCTCAATTGCAGAAGCAGCACTTCTCTCTGACTATACTTGTGCCTCTCTCCCTTCACGGAACCCAGGTCTTCTGGAGCACTGAACTAGAAGACAGAATGATTGGTTACAGGATCCATATGATCATAATATGCTTCCCCAAGACAAGAGATAATTATGAAATATTTAACAGATAATTATGAAATATTTTAAAAATATTTGTCAAAATGTCTATTAGGTCTATAATTTGTGAAATAAAAAGTTATAGTGCCAATTATTCAACAATAGTGTGCAAAAACACAGGTTGTCTTTGTTGAGATACAAAATTAAACAACAAACACTAAACTTATTGGGGGAAGTTTCACAGTTGTCATCAGAACCTCCTACTGTTAAAAAGAGCAGCTGTGTACCAGGCAATCTGCATGTGATCTGTGCTACAAAAGCTGCAGACAGCAGGAAGAAGCCTTGAGATGTGAAACACAGAAGGCTGGAGCTGCTTCTGAGTGGGACATTTCTGCCTCATGGACAAATAGATGGAAAGAAGCCAGAAAAATAGATTTTAAAGGAAAATCCTATTTGCTGTTGCCATAACTATGTGACTGCCTCACTCAGCCTTTTATTTTTCCCACTTTTGGTGAGGAATTTTTATAAGAAATGTTTTATTTTCCTTTTAGCTCTACTGTAATAAATGCAATAAAGTAAGCATTATAATAAATGGCAGGTAGTGCTTGATCTCAGAGAAATAATTGGAAAAGGAAGGAGGTTGTGGCAGATTAGAGATCTTTTCTTCCATCTAAATGTGGCACCTAGGTCTATAGAAAAAGAAAATCAGTGTTACCATGCCTTTCATTATTTAATTGAATCCAAAACCATGATTTCTAAGAAAATACATGAATTTTAAGTATTGAGAATTATCAATAATTAATATAAAACACTTTATAAAACAGAAACAGGTAAGCTATATAAACCCTATCCAAAGATCAATATTGAGATATCAGTTCCCAACTGCTCCCTCAAGTTCATAAAGTATTTAAAAGGATATGAAACTTATCTGATTTTCTTACTAAATATAAATATAAACTAGTTCTAAGTTCATATAATGTTGTGATTTAAGGATAAAAGAAGTGTGAAAGATTTTCTCTACATAGAATCAGTTTTCACTTCCAAATAAAATGATGCTTAGTGATTTTCAATTGTTTTCAAGTGCCCAGTTGCCAAATCACCATATCTCAAAACAAGACAAGTAGGGATTCAATTATATAATTATGTATGATGAGATGGATATCCATAGATTTCATGTACTCCCATTGACATTTTAATTACAAATTTCATATACTGACATTAACAGATAAAAGCATTCACCCTTAACCAAACAAAACCATCTAGTACTGTAAATTCATCTTGTGGCACTGCAAGTAGGCATTCTTTGAAAGTACCTTACCTTAAGAAATAGATTTTTATTGTGAATGTCTAAAGCAAAGAATGCTCTTGTGCAACTTGTTATTGGCATATATGAAAGGTTGACATTATATGATTTATAACTAATTACTTAATAAAAATATAATTTTTCTCCTTGCATAAAGTACATCTTGCTTTTAATACAAACTGATGAGTAAGTCATTAACTTAATAATACATAATTAAACAAGGGCATATTACATGCCTTATTTTTATCAAGGGCTGCCTGCTGTACAATTTTATACTTTGAATATCTATGCCAATATAAACTTAGTTCTGATAAACGTACAAGTCAGTTTTCAGAAACAAGACATCAACACTTCCATACAATCCAAAGAGCCTTTTGTAATATTCTCATACAATGTGAATAAGAAGCCCAAATGCTTCCTATGATTGTATGGGAAAGCATTATTCAACACTAATGGAAATTATATTTATATGTTGCTAGCAACTCCATTTCCAGCTAAAGCTATACATGTTTGACTAACTTGAAATATTTATGACAGTTTCTAAATAATTGCAGTCTCCATAAATACGTGCAGTAAGAAAGTATAGTTTGGGAAATGCCTGTTTCTTCATGGTTCAGCAGAAGTTTAGAATCAAAATATCAATGAATAAGGAGGTTTGGTCACTCTAGTAATAATCTGCAAACCTTAAATATTCAGGTTGTTATAAGTACATTAATACCATTGTTAGCGAGTGAGCTTCCCTGTAGGTCTGATGCTATTTCTTACTATTTCCAAAATCTAATCATTATATAAGGACTAGACCAAGATAACTGAAAATATTAAAAGACTGATCAAGACTCTTTTCTAAGGCATGTGTTCATGACATTGATTAAACAAGAAATAAAAATGTCACTGGCATAGATGTTTATTGTATTTCTTGAATTCAGTGTTTACTTTTCTTGGGTTTATAATAATTGATATGTTACTAAAGCTTTTCAGAAACAAATTCAGTAAAATTTTATTTAAAAACAAAAATCAAAACAAAACAAACAAAAACAGAGGGATAGTTGGGTAACTCAGAATTTAAAAATGTTTTCCAAAAAGTGGAAAATGGTGTTGTTTTGGAAATTTTTCATTAACTAAGGCTAGTTAAGGCTGCCTTGCCAACACATGTACTCAAAAAAATAAAAGTAAGGTAAATTAGAGGCATTTTGGTATTTCATTCTATTAAGTTATATGTTTGATTGATTTTTTTCACTGAAGTGAATAGTTGTTAAACACAATCTATTCAAATCAAGAGGCAATTTTAATTGTGCCTACATAAGAACAAAACGAGGATAAGCTTAAGGGAGAAAGTACAATCAAGAATATTGAATCTGTATACATTTGCATGATTGATAGAACTCTTCACTTTTTAACACTCCATTGCAACATTTTAGAGTCTCAGCCACAACTTCATAAAACCAAAAGACCTCACACAAGGAAAAGCAAGTGTTCAGGATAAGAACTGACTTTTCCTCTCTGCCCAAAGAGGAAATATGTCATTGAAACTACAGGATTAAGCATGGAAATGGTCCTGCTCTTAGAATTGTATCTTTAACATTGACTCTTCTGTACTCAGCAGAGCCTGGCCAGCTTTCCCACAGCAGAGTTGAGAACAGGCTAACACGCTTGGGGACTCCCTGAATCCGTGATTATGAGCTTAACTCCTTCAGGATAACACTTTACCCCTGTGTCATGTTGTGATCCACATGATTAGTAATGTCAGTGGGATATACCACATGCAGGCCAGTAGCACTCCCTAGAGTCAAGATCCAAGTCTCTTTTCCAATCCTAATAAAGTCATTACTGCAAGCCAGGTGCACGCCTGTAATCCCAGCATATCAGGAGGCAGAGGGAGGAGGATCGCAAGTTCGAGACCAGGGGTAGTCTGCGTAACTTAGCGAGACCCTGTCTCAAAAAGTAAAAAAATGGGCTGGGGGTGCAGCTCAGTGGTCCAGCACTTGCAGAGCATGCAAGTGAAAGGCTCTGGGTTCAACCCCCAATACAGAAAAAAAAAAAAAAAAACCACCAAAAAAGCCATTACTGGAAGGCAGTGCTTTAATGATTGCTTTTGATAATCTGCTAAACTATTTTAATGTATAAAGTTCAAGTGTATTAATGATTTACATTCTTTATTACTGTTATGCTTTATCCCAGGAGTCCTTAACACAAAGGACTGTCCAAGGAGATCTACTTCTCTGCTATTAGGCTGAGAGAGACCAGTGTGGAAATGTGGTCTTTTGAATACCTCAAAGCAGTGAATATCTGTACAGGCTCTTTATAATTCTGTAGTTACCAATGTTACTCAAGAGTGAAAATCTATACTTCAGGATCCTCTTACAACTCTTCACATAGAGATGATCCAAGAATTTTGGCTCAGTGTGGTTGGGATAGTGTCTATAATTTACTTATTATTTTTCACTTTGGATCCTACATCATATTGGAGCATAGAGTTAGGTCTCACTTGAAGTTGTTGTTGTTAGGTGCCGTCGAGTCCTGTCCGACTCATAGCGACCCTTATAGGGTTTTCAATGGCAGATTGTTTTGGGATTGCCTTGGGAATGGGTTGCCACGTCCTTCTCCTATTTTTGCAGTGCTGGGAATCGAACTCGGGACCTCAGAGACTGCAGAGCAGTGCTCTACCAACTGAGCTAAATCCCAGCCCTTACTTGAGCTAGATTCTGTTTATTAACTTATTACAGAAGTCCATTCTCCCATTAGTTTTCTCGCTGTGTAGTAAACCATCTCTCCTTAATCACAAAAATTTAAAAAAAAATGTAGTAAGCTGTCTTTTTCTGTCTTTTCTTAGACATTAAGACTAGTAACCTGAGATTTTCAGTACAAACATGATGCTTTGTGCTTAAGTCCAGTTTTCACACTTCTGTAAATACTCCCTACTGATGAATGGGCAGTAGCCCAAGATGACTTCACTCCATTACTGAAATGAAAAGGCAAGCATCATAAAAAGCATCCCTGGCCAAGCCATCGACATTGTGAAAACAACTTCCCTGTGGATTGCAAAGTGCCTATCTCTTCTGATTAGTACATCCTATGTAGGTTTCATGTGTCTGGGTGACTAATTAGGAGAGCGCCTCAGTGCTGACAGAAATTTCTTTCTTTGACAACCCATTAAATCTTAACAAGAGCACTTCTACCACCTTGTGTTCAATGTCTGCAAAAATATTCTCAGCATTTGAAAGGAAACGAATCTCTGTTAAGCTTAAGTGAGATTTTACTTCCATTGCCAAGGTCAATTCAGAGCTGCTTGAGTTACAAAAGAAACAGTAAGATTTAGAGGCGGAAAGTGTACAATATCATTCACTCTCCCTCAATAAACTACTTGGACTATAAAGAATTAGATCATTAACATCACAATCCATTAATGTGTCTTGCCCTCTGATTGAATCTAGCTCCACAAAGTAGGCTACCAAAACACCCAATGCCTTTGGATCCCTACTCAGGCTGCAGGCTGCAGTATTTGATTTCCATTGGGAGCTTATAAACTTGAGAGTTTTGTTCTGTCTTGTAAGGTAATGGGATCTTTCCAGTAATCATAATTTGATTTAACTTTCAGTAAGAGGTTAACTGTGAGGACTGTAGTTTTGGTGCTAAAATTCATATTTCGTAAAATAGACTTCACATCATCAGAACATCAAAATGTTCTTTCCACATATAAAACCCTCTAGCTTTCAGCTCAGTGGGCTGAATATCCCTATCGCCCAAGTGATAATTACACAGGTACCTAATCTCTCACCATGGCTTCCCCAGCTGGAAAATGATAAGCCTGAACTTACTCTCAAAGTCAAGGAGGTGATGAAAAATAGCAACTACCCAAAAGTCCTGCAAAAAGAGAGATGTTGTGTTTTGTAGGCTACACCAATGCCCTTTCCTCTAGCCAGGGTAAGAACCATGAAACAACTAATGGGAACAGTGATGGATGCCAGGAAATAAATTCAAAGCAAAAGGAATCTAAGGATGGCAAGCAGGGTTTTTTCTTAACTCATACAGTTTCCCCTTTTTGTCATAAACTAAAAATATTACTATAGTTAACAATTAATTATCATCAAGAGAATTTGTCTAACCATCATTACTAGAGTAATCTACACCTGACTTTTCCACTTTCTACCTACCATCATTTACCAACAAAAGAAAGTAAATGGACATACTGAACATCTACTATATGCCTGGCAGTGTGAGCTACCTATATATCTTATTTAATACAATGGTCCTGAGAGTAGGCTTAATTCTTTCCATTTACTAATGAGGAAACTAATATTCAGAGAAGTAACAGCATGAGGCATGAGGGTAGCAGACCCAGAAAATGATAGTGACAGAATTAAAGGCAAGCTCAATTTGATGCCAAAGAATTTTCCCAGTTTTCCAATGTTCACAGAGAAGTAAAAGAACATCAGAAGCCCTGGCTCCTCCCTTCCCTCCCAAGTTCAATCCATTTTTTGAACCATTAGTTGTCTCTTTAGCTCTAGTTGCTAGAAAAAAAATCTCAAAGAATTCCAAGTTTACCAATGTGACACAAATATTAGATTCTTTCTTTTGCTTTTCTATTAACAAGAAATACTACTTTCCTAATTTAAAGATATATTAGCAAAAAACTTTAAAAACATTTTTAGGTAATGCCAGAGTTTTATCAAGAAGCTCTTAACATATACTTCAGTACATTTGTCACCAATTAGCTTGTTGGGGTCCTTTTGTGCTACTTTTTGTACTACCAAAATCATAGGCAGGCAAGGAGAAGCCCTGCAACTGCTGGTCTTAGGCAGCTTCTGTGTTGGTTGGCATTTGACCGCAGAAATTGGTGACAGCAGACAGACCAGAGCAGCAGCAGCGCCCTCTAATGTTACAGCTCTTAGGTAGGCCAAGGATGTCTGGAATCCTAAACTTGTAAGTGTTGCAACTCTCATGTAGGCTGAGGAGGTTGTATATCCTAAGCCTTTGACAGCACCTGGTGTTGCACCTTCCTGGCAGGCCTAGTATCAGAATCTTTAGCCACCACTAGCAGCGTTACAGCTCCTGATCCTAGCTATCTTAAACCCTTGATCCTAAAGACTCAAAAACTCTCTGAAACTCTCCTAGTAACCAGGGCCTGCAGTTTCTCTTTGGCTCTTCATAGCCTTCCATCCAAGAATGTTATATTGAAGAGAGTTAGATTTTTTTGCCTCAGTATATAATATCTTTGCTCATCAGAAAGTGAGATGTGAATGTGCATTAAAGTATGCTCTACAAATGAGGAAGAAGACAGAGGTGTAGGATATTAGACTATTGTGAGTTACCATCATGACAAAGTCCTCAAAAAGAGATGGGGCTAAAGCTGAACCCACACATTTGGGGAGCATTTGACACCTACCAAATAGGGAAGGTTATTTCAGAAGCTGGATTCCTTCAAGAGCAAGTGCAAGGTATAAGCAAGACATATATGGATGAGTTAATAAATGAGACTGATTAGAAAGGAGCATTCATGAAATGGAGAGGAGAGGCTGCCTGCAAGACTCACATTGGTTTGAGGATGGTCTCAAATAATTAGTGAATCATCTTGGGTTTTATTTTAAACCACCGAATAATTTAAAAGGCCTTGCAGTATTTAAATGGCCAATGAAATAAGTATATAAGAAAGGTTAATCTTGGTCAGAACTGGTTGTGTTTGTGGCCTAATGTGAGACAGATCAGAGCGCTGTGCAGGGGTGCTATGCAGGTGTTAAATATTGTTAATGCACTGGTAAAATCATTATTAGTGCCAACAATAAGTGTTTGTTTTTTCATTCTTACTGAGCACTCCTGATGAATTTTAAAGATATGTTTACTTAAGCTACCATTTTCTGTAGACTTCAGTCATTTAAATATGAGCCATTTCTTTCCATCAGGCATACCTCTAACATAGCTGTTGCTGTTAGATGACATCTAGTCTTGTCCAACTCATAGCGACCCTTACAGGCTTTTCAGTGGCTGATTGTTTAGGGATTGCCTCAGGAGTGGATTGCCACAACCTTCTTCCATTTTTTGTGATGCTGGGAATCGAACTCAGGGCCTCAGAGACTGCAGAGCAGCACTCTACCAGTTGAGCTAAATCCCAGTCCCCTCTAACATAGAGTTAGATTAAATTCTAATCAATTTAGATAAAGATCTAAAAGTGGGATAAATACACAAGGCAGGAATGTCTACATCATAGTAGAGTGCTGCCTTGTCTTCAAAAGAGTCCCTAAGTGGGTCAGAACAGGGACCAATGACTCTTCTAGTAGGCTCTCACCAGCATGAGTTTTGTCTTGCTCACCTCCCTGATTCTCAGCCCTGTCTACAATGCTCCTTAGCTCTCTGGATTCTTGTTGGGAGACAATGTCAAGGAAAGGATTAGAATTCAGGGTGAGGTCATCACTCCATTCCTCCTCCCCACACACCTGCACATCTTCCTAACTATTTTCAAACTGGTTTCAAGTACACCTTGTGTGGCATATGGTACGTTGTTGTTGGGTGCTATCGAGTCAGTGTCCAACTCATAGCCACCCTACCTACAACAGGTGAAACAGTATTATCAGTGCTTCTCTGCTATTCATAGGGTTTTCAATGGTGGATTTAGTTTTGGGAGTGGGCTGCCGGGTCCTTTCCCCAAGCCTACAGCACCTAGTGATCCCAGGCAGTCTCTCATCCAAGTACTAACCAGACCAGACCCTGCTTAGCTTCTGATATCTGACAGGATCAGATACCACAGTGGTATAGCACATTGGTTCTAGATTAACTAGTTTATTCCCCTCAACCAAAGAGGTTTGGGGAGGGAGGGAGAAGTGAAGAAGGTTGTGTTTAGTTGTGGAAGAGATTGCATCAAAAATGACTACACTATCTAACCCTTGGCTACTAGTCATAATAGTAAAAATATTATTATGTGATTATAAATACCATCACTTTCAAAATACAGTACATTTTCAACTCCTTTAATCCCCATAGGAAAGTGAGGTATTGTTACTCACATGTTGCAAATGATGTAAGGAAGACATGATGAAAATAAAGAACTTGTCTGGTTTCCTACAACAATGAATGAGGATTCAAGGACATGAACCAAGCCAACTGTAAGCAGCTCTAGGATCCAGTCTCTTAATTATTACACTCTCCTGCCACTCAGATCATATTGTCCCACTTCTGCCCTATTTTTTTGCTTATCTCAGGAAAGCAGGCCACTAAAGATAAATAAAATTATTTCATAGTACCAGTGAAACTTGAAACAAAATGAAAGATAACTTCTGAAAAAGAAATCACTGTTGAAATGATTGACCCATAGTCAATGGTGACAAAAATGTGCCTGATATCAGGTTTGTGAAAGCATGGCTCACTATAGTGATGAATAAAAATCCCGAATGCATTTCTGATACATTATTGGCATTACAAACTTAGGATGGCTGCTAGTAAACACCAAGGTCCTTCCATCACCACGCTTTGCCTATTCATAGTACATCAGCGAAGAGACCCTTGTATGATCATCACAAGTCTTTTCTACTAGGTTAGACAATATTTGTAATCATATATCTGAAGGCTGATGGCAACATTTATAAACATTTATAACTTACCAAGCAGTTTAATGTAATACTTTAAAAGACAATATGTACTTAGTAATTGACCTATTTTTTTTTTTCGGTTTCCATTCATTTGTACTGTACTTTTTTACCAGTCCAAGTTGGACTATTTCCTTCCAGCAAATTAGAAATTTCTCTCCTATGTAAGGCTCTTAACATGGAGTCCAGGAAAATAGAGGCATTCCAAAGTTGACATCAGGGGCTCAAAAACCCGGCTAATCATCAGAACCACCTGGTCAGAGGTATAGAAACACAAGTTCTCAGGCTTTGCTGTGGAGTTTCTGATCCTGACTTTAACAAAGCTCCAAAATTTGAATTTTATATCTCCTTAAATTATAATAACAGTATGTAAAGTTTCACTCATTTGAATAGCTTGAGAGGCTATGGGCAGGCTGTGAATCTCTAATTGCCTGGCTGTGCAAATACCTGTTTTCACAGAATCAGGTACTTGGAAAGACTCACAAGATTCCACAGAATATACAAGGCAAGTGATACAGACTGCAAGCCAGTGGCAGAGACCTCAGACCCTCCGCTTCTAGTTCTCCAGAGACCTCCTTATGCCCCCAAAGAAATATTATGTCTCTTGATTGGATGACAAGATTTGTATTAAGAATCCTAGTTTGTGGAAACTTCCTAAAAGGTAGACTACATTGTTGTTGTTGTTAGGTGCCGTCGAGTAGCAACCCTGTGTACAACAGGGGAAACACTATTGTCAGTGCTTCTCTGCTGTTCATAGGGTTTTCAATGGCAGATTGATTTTTGGGAGGGGGTTGCCAGGTCCTTCTCCCAAGCCTACAGCTTCTGGTGTTCCCAGGTGGTCTCCCATCCAGGTACTAACCAGGCCCAACCCTGCTTAGCTTCCGAGATCTGACAGGGTCCAATGTCACAGGGCTACATCTGCAGGCCAGACTACATAGATAAGAGAAATTATCTAGTTTATTCTGCTGATGGAAATTATCAGTACTTCAACTGGGCTGAGGGATATCAAAAGAATTTTGAAGTCTAAATATCACATTATAAATGATTAGTTAGTTCACTGCCCTTATAGCCAAGAGTCAGTGCTAGACTTCCCAGTTCCCCAGACATAAACACAATGCTATCCAGTGTGATTATAAATGAACTCTATCCTATAAAATTTAATGGATCCAACTCTCTTCACACATGGAGTCTCAAGGTCTAAACTTGGGTGGAGTTAAATGAGCTTTATACATGAACCATAACCACTCTATGAATACAGCAACAAGTGGATCTTAATTTTCAATCCCCACCTAATTCTTATGTTTATTTTTTAATAGTCTTTCATTCTATCTCAGTCAGACATCTGGCATGGAGCTAAATAACAACTGACTAGCCCTAAGATGCCTGCAGCCATAGCCCTGTGGCATCCGATCCCGTCAGCTTTCAGAAGCTAAGCAGGGTCGGGCCTGGTTAGTACCTGGATGGGAGACCACCTGGGAAAACCAGAAGCTGTAGGCTTGGGAGAAGGACCTGGCAACCCCCTCCCAAAAATCAATCTGCCATTGAAAACCCTATGAACAGCAGAGAAGCACTGACAATAGTGTTTCCCCTGTTGTACAGAGGGTCGCGATGAGTCGGATACCGACTCGATGGCACCTAACAACAACAACAACAAGCCCTAAGATGCATTTCAAGACCAAAACTAATTGAGAAATAATTACACATAGCTGGAAAATAAATTATTATATGTACCCTGAACAAAAATGAGACAATTTTGAGAAGGACCCTTCTATGCTCTGTCAAATATCCTCTATGAGAGGAGCAGGCTCGTACTAGGGGGTGCCACCGGGGAAGAAACAGGGGACTGGTTAATTTACTCCCCCAGTTATCTCTTCAGTGAGCCAGACTCACCATAACTGGGCCAAGGGTGTCCCATAGCTGCCTAACACAGGATTAGCCCTCCCTCTCCTTTCCTCCCTCTCTTACCCCCTCCTCCTGACATCCTGTCCTTTGTCATCTCCATGTCTTGGCTACACAGTTTCATAAGGATTGACTTTAAGAGGATGTGCCTATTACTCTTTTTTTTTTAACCTGAAGAAACACAAACATCACTACAGTATTTTACAAATTAAGTGTTAATGTGAATCTATATAACTTGCACATGTGCACATGCATGTACATAAAGTAGTTTTTCAAAAATTTCTATCAAAAAGTATGGTAGATTCACACTTCACATCAGTCTTCTTTATACAAACTCTTTTCACACTGACGACTTTAAGAAATATGTCTCCATTTTGTCTATTTAACCAGAAGAACTGCCTGTGGAACCAAGTAGAATACTAGTGAAGGGCTAATGCACTCTTCCAGAACTGATCTGCCCACCTCCTGTCAATACTTTCCTCTTTTCCTCTTCTAATTTATCTGCTGTTAACTGAGCATTTTATGATTCCGTTATGTCTCCTCTCTGGGGATTCCAATTATACTTTCCTTTTAAAAGTTTGAGTGATGACCTTAGAGTTCTCAATATACTTTACAATGAATCTAAGACTGTCACATAATACTATAGAGGTTCATGGGTACTGCAGATACTTTATAACAGCATTTCAATTCCTCCTTTCTATTCCTTATACATCTGTAATCATTCATTACACTAATCCATGTGCTATACTTAAACAATACATTGTTACTGTTTTTAGTGTAAGTGAACATTTATTAGATGAATTACAAATAAGAAATTTTTTCTTTCGTTTTTATTTCTTTTCTCATGTTTTCTTTTTCATTTTTAATATAGATCTTAGGGTCTGACCTATACCATTTTTCATCTCCTTGAATAACTTCTTTTAATATTTCTTTCAGGGAAAGTCAGGCAGCAACAAATTCCTCCAGTTTTTGTCTCATAAAATCATTATATCTGCTTAAGTTTTGAAGATTAATTCCACAGGACATAGAAGTCTATGTTTGTGGCTTTCCTTCTTTCAACATTTTCTGTATTTAATTCCCCTCTTTCTGCTTGCATGATTTCTCATGAGAAGTCCCTGTATGCACATCATTTCCCTCGTAAATATAAATAATTGTTTCTCCACCCCCTCTTCTTTCTAGATTTTCTATCTTTTGTTTTCCACAATCTGAATATGATTTATTTTGGCATTTATCCTCCTTGACTTTTTCTGGGATTCTTAGTGTTGGGTCCCTGTTCGGGCGCCAACTATGTTGGGTCCCTGCTCGGCACCAACTATGTTGGGCCCCACGTTAGGGTGCCAAATCTATGTGGGGCACGCGCCTCCCGGTCCGGCCTGGAGGTTCGGACGGGCTGCGCCACCGCACACACAGATACTAAACACAATTCACTCGGGACCCTCAGGTGAGGGGCGCAGACTCCTGCGGCCCTCGGGACCCCGGCGGAGGCGGGAGAAAGGAAAAGCTTCAGGCACTTTTGCCTTCCAGGGGCAAACACCTGTGTTGGTCGTCTCGGTGGTCAGGAGGAGACAGCTGTCGCTTCCTCGGTGATCAGACGGAGAGTGGGTTCTTTTCCTTGTTGAGGATTGCGACGGGAGAGCGTTTTTTCCTCATCAAAGGTCCAGGGGAGAGCAGCGGGAGAGGCGCTTCCTCATCTGTGGTCCGGGCAGGGACAGGCGAGAAGGCGCAGAAAGGGATGCCAGAAAGGCAGTGCCAAAAAAAAAGGTCCAGCTGCCGCAGCGCAGCTCTTTATATAGTTCGCCCATGGAATGGCCTGAGCCAATCAGCTTTCAGTCCAATTGTCCAATCAGGAAGGGTTTTGTGCAAACATGCAACCAAGTTACTTTCATTTTCCCTAGATTTCTAACTTACAAACCAGATATTCAAACGCCATTTTCCCAGTTTGGGAGTTTTTGCTAATTTCCTCCCAATTTTTCCCTACACTTAGTTCTCTGGTTTGGTATGTATCATTCTGGAAAATTACTAGCCATTAGCCATTATTACTTCAACTGTTTCTTCTCCTCCATTCTCTCTTGTTCTGGAATAACATTATACATAGGTTACACATTCTGAGGCCTGCAGCATTACCACTGTGGCATCTGTTCCCATCAGATCTCAGAAGCTAAGCATGGTCTGGCCTGGTTAGTACTTGGATGGAATACCACCTGGGAACACCAGGTTCTGTAGACTTGGGAGAAGGAACTGGCAATGCATTCCCAAAAGACAACCACCGATTGAAAACTCTATAAATAGCAGAGAAGAACTAATAATATTGTTTTGCCTGTTATATGTAGAGTTGCTATGAGTTGGACACGGATTCAAGGCCACCTAATACCACCCCCTTCTGAAATTATCCTGCAATTTTTCGATATCCTGTTCTTTTATCACATTTCTTTTTATTTTTGTACTTTAGATTGAGAAGTTTTTATTGGCATATATTGAAACCACCAGATCCATACCTTGACTGTGAGCAGCTTGTTGATAAACCAAAGGCATTCTTTGGTTTTGTTTACCAATATTTTTGACTTATGACATTTCACTTTGGTTCTTTATAGTTTTCATCTTCCTGCTTACATTAGCCATAAATTCTTATATATGGTCTGCTTTTTTTCCATTAGAAACTTTAACGTATTAATCAGTTATTTTACATTCCATCTTTGATAAGAGCAACTTTGGAGTCTTATTGTGATGCTTTCTTTGTCTCTTCAGATTGTGCTTTTTTATTTTATCATGCCTTATAATGTTTATTGCTGAAAGCAGGAAACAATATATGAGGTAAAAACCATAGGGAAGTAGGCATGAGAAAGGGAATAAAAAAGGATCCAAGTGTGGTAGAACACACCTTTAATGCCAGCAGCTTGGGAGATGGAGGCAGGAAAATTTAAGTTTGAGGCCAGAAGCAGCTCGGGTAACATAGAAAGAACTTGTCTCAAGATAAATTGTATAAAATGGGTGGAAGGTACAACTCAGTGGTGAAAAGCCCTGGGTTCAACACCCAGTACCACACAAGCAAGCAAACAAAACAACAAGATGATAGATTAAGCCCTTTACAAATGTAGACAGCATGGCCCATTTGTATCCAAACCACATTGGGATGGAGGGATCTCCACTGAGGCAAGACTTCTCTTGTTGTTGTTAGGTGCCGTGGAGTCCATATCCTACTCATAGCAACCTTCATAGGGTTTTCAATGGCTGACTGTTTTGGGATTGCCTTGGGAGTGGATTGCCAGGCCCTTCTCCCATTTTTGCAGTGTTGGGAATTGATCTTGGGACCTCAGAGACTGCAGCGCAGCGCTCTACCAGCTGAGCTAAATCCAACCCAAGACTTCTCTTATATTAAAGAAAAGCTCCTGTTTTACAACCTGAAGAAGGCAGATCTAACATCACAGAGGAGGCAGATTTCAGGTGCTTAGTGGGAAATCCTCCCAGCTGCTTTGAAGAGTTAGGTTTCTATTGCTAAGTTTAACTGACACTCTGCTTTTAGTAAATGATAAAAATTCAAAGGCTACTTGACCCAAAGCTAAAAGATAAACTGATAGCAATAAATGACATCCTTTCCTGGCCCAAAAGCTAAAAGGCAAACTGATTACAAATTCAGTTAGCTATTTCTTCCTATCTCAGGCACATCCTGACTCTAAGACCTCCCAGAGCAGGTCTTAGCCCATAAAGTGAAAACCAATAATAATAAGGTTCCTAATTTTCTCTTCAGTCAGTCCAAGAAAAACCAAACACAAATTTCTTGCCCGAGATTTACATCCATCATGCTGGGTGGGCTTGCTCTGGGAAGTCAATAAAACTAGGAGGAAAAATGGCTCCAGGCCCCCATCTCTAAGTGTACCCTCTTTATCTCTCCAAGGTGCATTTCCTACGGTTACTCTATTAAAATAAACTCATTTTATCCTTTATTGGACTCTGTTTGTCTGGAAGAGCATCATAACCATATCTTGTTCTGCATAAGGTCTGGGGATTTCTTCCAGGTTTCTTCCTGGTTTCTCCAGCTCTCCGGTTGCAATCCTGTCACTTTCTGACTTCTAACAAAAAAAGCTTAACTTCCTCTCTGTATCTCTTTCACCTCCTTCCCACCACCTCACACCTGTACACTGATGCTCAAGGCAATTTTTCCTCTCTCTAACTCCAATAAGTTATCCTTGAATTCCCTTATGTGTTCATTTTTAAGTTATTTTCTCGAATAACTCAGTTTTAAGTTATTTTCTCAACCCTAAAGAGGGATTATGTCCCTGGCAACAAAAACAAGAGAGGCTTATGTGCCTTTGTTGTTGTTATGTGCCACTGAGTCATGTCTGACTCATAGAGATCCTCATAGTGTTTTCAATGGCTGATTGTTTTCAGGATTGCCTTGGGAGTGGATTGCCACATCCTTCTCCCATTTTTTGAGGTGCTGGGAATCAAACTGGGTACTTCAGAGACTGCAGAGCAGTGCTCTGCCAGCTGAGCTAAATCCCAGCTTATAGGCCTTTAGTGTGAGGTTATTGACAATCAGGCCAGGAGTGGACTCTGTTTAATGTTTGTGGTAGCTGTAGGTGCCAGCGTCTTCTAGTATGTTTATTGTTCTCATTTTCATGCCCCTTAATGTCTACAGCCATGGGAGAAGGACATAGCACTCCACTCTGGAGGTAATCCTGAAATAATCAACCACTGAAAACCCTTTGACGGTTGCTATGAAGTGGACACAACTCCATGGCACCTAACAACAAAAACAATGTCTGCAACCCCTCCTCCCCCATGTCTATCAGCTTGTTGTGCTGTGCTGTGGGGGCTTGGGGCTTGCACGTTGTTGTGATGCTAAAAGCTATGCCACTGTATTTCAGATACCAGCAGGGCCACCCATGATGGACAGGTTTCAGCTGAGCTTCCAGACTAAGACAAACTAGGGAGAAGGACCTGGCAGCCCACTCCTGAAACGATTAGCCATTGAAAACCTTATGAATAGCAGAGAAGCACTGTCAAATATAGTGCAGGAAAATGAGCCTCCCAGGCTGGAAGTTATTCAAGAAATGAGTGGGGAAGAGTTGCCTCCTCAAAGTAGGGTTGACCTTAATGATGGGAATGGAATAAAGCCCCTGGGACCTCTTTTGTTGATGTAGCACCCTCAAAATACGAAGAAACATAGTGACTGCAACATGGTTCTTAAACAAAAGATCATGTGCATCACACAGTGTTCGGAGTATTTTTTTTCTTTTTTCTTTTTTTTTCTTTTTTCCTATTATACATAGGACTTGACTTGAAGGCATCAATATCAAATGTCTATAGGTTTCCCTGTCTGCAGCCATAGCACCCTGGCATCCCATCCCACCTGATCTCAGAAGCTAAGCAGGGTTGGCATGGTTAGTCCTTGGATGGGAGTCTGCCTGGAGATACCAGATGCTACAGGATAGGGAGGACCCGGTAATCCACTCTCAAAACAATATACCACTGAAAACCCAATGAATAGCAGAGAAGCACTGACTAGAGTGTGGATGTGGCACAGTGTCAAGGAGTGTTTAGTTCTGTTGTACATAGGATCACTGACTCAAGGTTGGACCTGACTCAACATCACCACCTAACAACAACAGCAACATGTTTCCCTAAGAACTCCTTAAACAGTCTGAGGTTTGTAGATGTTTCAACTGTAAATCCACTGTTACTCTGCTAAAGCCCTGCTGATATGATGGGAAGGAATAGGGGAAGAGAAGCAGTCTATCATCTTAAGGTTTAATCTGAGTCTTCTAATGGGTTTTTGCATGTGGACTGTGGTTCTCATAAGTATTTCTTACTTTTTCTTCCTCCTCACTTAGGTATGACAGGAAGGCTACAGGTAGGTAGAATTGTGAAATTGTCCTTCTGACTGTGTAACATAAGGCTCTGATAAAATCTTTTTCACTGGAGGATAGGTCTTTTTTATAGAGAACACCCTGGCTATATTTTAAAATGATTGCTTTTCTTCTTATGCAAAAGACACAATTTTTTTCTTGGCCTTTACCATGAGAAACTGATGGGGTTCTTGCAAATGAAATCTCCCAATAGACAGGTGATGGCCTTCCCAGGGCTTCCTTATTCTCAAGCTAGTCCACCCTCAGCTTCTAACAGTTCATCGAAATTACCATTCAAGTAATCCTACCAGTTACTGGCCACATAGTTTTCACTTCAGGAAAGCTACATCAGTGTACATCACTGTGTCCACTTGAATTTCTGAATTTCAACTTTCCTTGAACCCATCAGACAATTGAACAATTCTCTGATGGGTTCAAGAAAAGTTGTTGATTTTCAATGTGGTCAGCTTTTGTTGTTTTCCTAAGGATGGGGCTCATGACCTCCAAACCCATTAAACATCAGAGTTGAAACTTTCCATGTTGTTGATGTTAGGTGCTGTTGAGTCTTAGTGAAGTCATAGGTTCTGGCTTGTCCGTCACTCCATATTTGGGAGACAAGGTTTGTAGGAAGAAATTACGCTTATTTGAGCCTGGCTCCAAGGAAAATAGAAAGACTAACTCCCTTAAACTCTATTTCATAGGTTCTGGGGATTCTGAAGAGTTTTTAAGGGGAGAGAAAGAGGCAGTGAGGCTTCAGGCTGGGCGGAGTCTTCCTCTGGGCAAGGCACAGTTCATCACAATAGATTTTGACCTCCTGTGGCTAGTTGCTAAGGAAAGTGTTAGAGGTGAGGCCCCTCCTCAGAAAATAGATATTCAGATGAGACCACTCAAAGTTGAAAATGCCAAGTAAAAAGGAGAGGATGTTAAAGAATCAGGAAGGGAAGGTGAAAGTAATCCTAAGGACAATTTCCAGAAGGGGCTGCCCTATTTAAAAAATCTAATGACCAAAGATGGGGCTGGGATTTAGCTCAGTGGGTAGAGCGCTGTGCTGCAGTCTCTGAGGTCCCGAGTTCAATTCCCAGCACCGCAAAAATGGGAGAAGGGCCTGGCAATCCACTCCCAAGACAATCCGGAAACAGCCATTGAAAACCCTATGAGGGTCACTATGAGTCGGATGTCGACTCGACAGCACCTAACAACAACAATGACCAAAGATGTTTTTCATAAGGAAATTCTGAGTCTATTTGGGAGAGAAATTAAATGAAACAACGGCAAATTATTATATCAGAAATTATCAGTAAGCTGGGTGTGGTGGCGCATGCCTCTAATACCAGTGACATGGGAGGCTGAGGCCGGAGCATCGCAAGTTTGGGCAGAGGCAACCTGCACAATTTAGTGAGACTCTGTCTCAAAATAAAAAATAAAAATAAAAAAATGGTCTGGGGGTATAGCCCAGTGGTAGGTAATACACTTGCAAAGTATGTGTGAAGCCCTGGGTTCAACCCCCAAGAACTGTTAAAAGAAATAAAATCAATTTATCTCTTTCATGTTATTGATAATACATACAGAAGTTAGTTTAGTGTTTTCCTCTGTAAAAGCAGGTTTATGGAAAAAGTAATAAGACTGACAAGCTTATATGTGAATATTTTCACAATTTAAAAAGTTTTTTTAAATAGTGGTAGAAACTCACCTAGATGTGTAAGGCCCTGGGTCCATTACTTAGCACTAAAAATTATATATATTAAGCCTATTTTAGGAATTTTTTTATAAAGAAATGTTTAAGCAAAACTGCTAATCTATTTTGTATAAGTATTTACATTCTGAAATTTTATGGAACACAAAGACAAACTAATATGACATAACAGGATTTCTCCAACCAAAACAAGATACATTCTTATCCTCTCTCTTTTACTTTATAGGTACCTCCATGTGAGCAATGGTGCCCAACTATAAAGGACAAATGAGTAATTTTGAGAAAAAACAGCTCATGATTTGATTAGCATTAGTGTACTGTTCCAAAGTTCTAAAATCCTTCATCTCCTACCACTTTTCAAAAATATTCAATTATATACAAGGTATGTAAATCAGGCTGGTGTTTTCAGGAATTTACCGATTCCTTAAATGTAAATCATCTAGGAGCTTCAAATGTAAACCCTAGAAAACATACTGTTACTTTTGCTACAAATTTACATGGATGAGTTCACTCAGTTTATTCACACCACCTGAATCAATGGTATGAGGCTGCAGTTGAAATTTGAAAATTACCTCTAGTGTTTGTTTGATGGTATGAACTGTAACAAAATTCTTTTATATTTGCCTTTGTCTAAGAGTAATGATGCATTTTCTGTGCTGCACCTGATGGTGAAAAAAACCTAAGCTACTACAATGCATTTGAGAATCCAGATAAATACACAGATGGATGCAAATAACATTTATATAGAATCATAACAAATTTTATCCTGCCATTTTTCATAGGCCTCCTAACAAAGATATTGTTCTTCCTCAGTTTTCTGGGAGGATAATATGCCAAACAAGGAAGGATTTAATCAATCATTCAGATGTCATTCAGTTTTACATATATGTGACAAAGGAATACAGACTTAATTGGCAAAGAAACTGCATTGTCACCAAGAATATTATGTTTATTGTATGGATGGAAGTTCCCTGTTGCAGTTATTTATCAGGAATATTTTGTTTCACCTCTTAGGATTCATTTCAAGAATTTGAAAGTCAGTCTTCCTTCAAGTTACAAAATTATTCTTTCTCATATCAAAAAAATTGATTCTTTTATGTGGGTTTCCCTCTTTAGCACAAATTATTTATTGCTAAAAGTCCTTGTAAGACTATGAGAAATATGCTTACCATTTGAATATCCTTTTAAACAAATGGGGGATAGAATCCACAGGGAATCTTAGGAAGTTGTGATATTTGACTAACTTGCTGTATTCATATGAAATTGTTGATAAAGGAAAAATTTAAAGGTACTGTTAATCTTTATTAAATCTATCTTGACAGAAAGAAAGCCAATAACTAACTGAAGGTGATAAGGCAAATGTGTCTTCTATTTATACTTTCTTTGCATAAAAATAGAAAAAAATATTAAGAGGAAAGGGTAAATCTTTTTCTCTCATCATATGAAACTATATTGTCATCACTTAACAGTGTGGTACATAAAGAGCTCTCTCTAGAAATTTGATTTGATGAAATAAAAAATTAACAGCCTCATCTGTTACTAGACAGTGTTCTACTATAATCATGACAAAGTATTTTTCCAAAACAATGCAAAAAATTATAAGATACTACTATTTTAGTTTACAAAATCTGTTGTTTGTTACAAGTGTGAAATGGGACTTGAAAATCTTTTCTAACTCACCCCTACTTCCCCAATTTTACTACCCACAATACTATGGTGTTGGACAGAGATATAGAAAGCATTTCATTAATAAGACTCCAATTGCTCAAGGAATCACACCAAGAATAGACAAATGGGATTACATGAAATTAAAAAGCTTCTATACAGCAAAGGAAACAATAGAGTTAAGAAAGAGCCCACTGAATTGGAGAAAATTATCACATCATACACATCTGACAGAGAACAAATTTCTAGAATTTACAAAGAATTCAAAAAAGCAAATTCCAAGACACTAAATAATCCAGTACACAAGTGGGCAAAGGAATTGAAGAGAAAGTTCTCAAATGAAGAAGTTTGTAAGGCTATGAAGCACATGAAAAACATGCTCAATATCTCTGGCCATTAGGGAAATGCAAATTAAAACAACTCTGAGATTCCAGCTAACTCTAGTAAGAATGGCCAAGATCAACAAGACAAATTATAACAAATTCTGGTGAGGTTGTGGAGAAAAAGGAACCCTCTTACACTGTTGATGGGACTGTAAATTGGTTCAACTACTTTGGAAATCAATATGGAGATACTTCAGAAAACTAAAAATAGAACTGTCATGCAACCCACCTGTACCATTACTGGCAATATACCCAAAGAGGGACAACTCATCATACCACAGAGACACAAGCATATCCATATTTTTATTGGAAATTTTTAATGTACACTTCAATGTGATTCATTCTGACATACTTTTCATTGTGACATTTCCATATATGCATTTTGTTTTACATTATTCATATAGTTTCCCCTTTACCCTCTTGTCCACTCCCCCCCCACCAACCCCCCATCAAAGACTTCTCTACCAAAGACTTTACTTGTCTTTTTATGGTAATATTTTTCCATATATCCTTGGGTTCCAGTTCTGTTTAAGACAGAAACTTTTCCAGCAGTGAACTTTCTTTTTACCTTGTCAGAACTACTACATGCATTTTCTAGACCATCTATAATAATACCATTCTTAGCTTTTTTTTTCTTTTATTATGATCCAACCTTTGTATAGGATTTTTTCCTTCTTATAATTTTGATTCAGCTCCCACATATGAGTGAGAAAATGTGGTGTTTTTCTTTCTGAGCTTGTGTTCATTCACTTAAAATAATTTTCTCCAATTCCATCCATTTTACTGTGAATGGAATTATTTCATTTTTTTATTGCTGAGTAGTTATTCCATTGTGTATATGTACCATAGGTTTTTTTCTTTATCCATCCTCCTGTTGATGGGCACTGTGGTTGATTTCATATCCTTGCTATTGTGAAAAGTACTACATTGAACATGGAGATGCAGGTATCTCTGTGGTATGGTGACATATATCCCTTTGGGTAAATTCCCAATAGTGTTATAGCTGGGTCATAGGGTAGATCTATTTTTAGTTTTTTAACATACCTCCCTATTGATTCCCACAGTGGTTGCACCAATTTATAGCTCCACCAGCAATGTAAGAGTGTTCCCTTTTCTCCGCAACTTCACCAGCATTTGTTGTTATTTGTTTTATTGTTCTTGGCCATTCTTACTGGTGTAAGGTGAAATCTCAGAGTTGTTTTAATTTGCATTTCCCTAATGGCTAGGGATATTGAGCATTTTTTCATGTGTTTCATGGCTTTGTGGACCTTTTCATTTGAGAACTGTCTGTTCAGTTCCTTTGTCCATTTGTGTATTGTATTTTTTTTGTTTTCTTGGGTATTTTTTTCTTAAGTTCTTTATAAATTCTGGTAATTAGATCTTTGTCTGATGTATGTTGTTGTTGTTAGGTGCCGTCAAGTCGGTATCTGACTCATAGCGACCCTCATAGGGTTTTCAATGGCTGACTGTTTAGGGATTGCCTTGGGAGTAGATTGCCAGGTCCTTCTCCCATTTTTGTGGTGCTGGGAATTGAACTCGGGACCTCAGAGACTGCAGCACAGCGCTCTACCCACTGAGCTAAATCCCAGCCCCTTGTCTGATGTATAGGATGCAAAAATTTTTCCCATTCAGTAGGGGTTTCCTTGACTCTGTTAATTGTTTCCTTTGCTGTACAGAAGCTTTCTAATTTCACATAATCCCATTTATCTATTCTTGTTGTAATTTCTTGAGCAATTGGAGTCCTATTAAGGAAATACTTTCCTATGCCTATATCATGAAGTGTACTGCCTATATTGTCTTCTACAAGTTTTAAAGTTTCTGGTTTTATGCTGAGATCTTTTATCCATTTCAAGTTAACTCTCGTGCATTTTTCTGTATGTGGATGGCCATGTTTCCCAGAACCATTTATTGAAAAGGCTATCCTTTTTTCCAGTTTACTTGCTTTTCTCCTTTGTTGAAAATAAGGTGGCTGTAGGTGTGTTGAGATATTTCTCGATCTTCTATTCTGTTCCAGATGTCTTCAGGCCTATTTTTGTGCCAGTACCAAGTTATTTTTCCAACCACTGCTATAGTATAGCATGAAGTCAGGGATTGTGATTCCACCTGCATTAGTTTTGCAGCTTAAGAATGTTTTGGATATACGTGGTCTTTTGTGGTTCCATGTGAATTTTTGGATCATTTTTTCTATTTCTGTAAAGTCAGTCAGTGGAATTTTAATGGGGATTGCACTAAATCTATAAATTGCTTTTGGTAGGATAGCCATTTTTACTATATTAATTCTCCCTATCCAGGAGCAGGGAAGGTCTTTCCATTTTTTAGTGTCCTCTGCTATTTCTTTCTTTATGTTTTGAGATTTTCCTTGTAAATATCTGAAGGGCCTTTGGTTAGATTTGCATCTCCATATTCAATTCAGCATTCTTCACAATAGCAAAGTGTCCATCAACAGAGGAATGGGTAAAATAATTATGGTACATATACACAATACAGCAATAAAAAATGAAATATTGTCATTTGCAAAAAATGTATGGAACTGGAGAACATTATCTTAAGCAAAGGAACACAAGCTCAAAAAGAGAAATACCATATGTTCTCATATGTGTGAGCTGAATCTTACTTAAAGGAAGAAAAAAGTCTTATAAATAAATTGACATATAAAATTGCACAATTAAATTTAGTGAAGAAGGGACAATACAAAGAGTAGAAAGGAGGAGGGAGGGAACTAGCATAGGGAAGTGAAGATTGTGGATGGCGGGATGGGGAGGAGAATAAATGTAGAGAGACAAAGGGGGAAAGAATAATGTCAATGTAAACAATGCAACTTCATGAGTATATTGGAAAAATAAGGGAACATAACACAAATTACACATGCATATGAGTTTTACTACATATTATTCAAAAGGCTTCATAATCTTGTAAGTTGATAAAAATGATGTAATGGTTGCATAATGAAAAAAATACAATGCTGTATTACTCTGTACCCCACCACCATTTACCAATAAAGGGAGAAAAAATATATGGTGTTGGAAGTGCGTAGGCTTAATAATGACTTCAAGTCCATGTCTCCTGACTTTTAAGTCCAATGTTCCTTATAAGTCAAATATGTATTTGCATATCAAGCTAGCCTGGAATACAAGACAATATCTACCTAAAAGTTATTGTGAGCTGGATGTGGGGTGAAAGAGAGAAAGCCCATCACAGAGAGGTACATTGCCCAGAAAAGCTAATGAACATGGCACCATATTCTAAAAGCATCAAAGAACTTCCTTTGCATACATAGAGGGATAAGTCCCTGCAAGGTACAGGCTTTGAGAAAAATAGATGAGCACAGTTTGAAGGGTTTCAGTTTTCCCAGGTGGAATACTTATCTGGTAAGTTTAATAGGAATTGGTCAGGCCCATGAAGGAATTTCTGATAGTTTTTCAGGGGAAATTACACAAGGAAAATGAAAACTAATTGGGAAGGCAAAAAGAGTTCTAATGATAAATGTGGGGATATGTAAACTGAATTAAGACCTGTGAATTTTTTTCCCCAAATCTTCAATCAGTTATTTACTTTTCATTAATCTAAGAGAAGCCTACAGCTGAGGCCAATGGGCTTAGGTCCCATCCCAACAAATCTCGGAAGCTAAGCAGGGCCAAGCCTGGTTAGTACTTGGAAGGGAGATCACCTGGGAATACCAGGTGCTGTAGGCTTGGGAGAAGGACCCTGCAACTCACTCCCCAAAAAACAATCAGCCATTGAAAACCCTATGAATAGCAGAGAAGCACTGACAACAGTGTTTCACTTGTACATAGAGTCACTATGAGTCAGACACCAACTCAAAGGCACCTAAACTCAACAGACTGATGTTTACCCCAGGAAAGAGTCACCTAGGAACTCTGGGTCCACTGTCCCTTCCCTTCTGACCCGCATAGTGGCGCACATCTTCGTCACCACTGCCCCACTGAGCACTAGATTGTCCTCTTACTGGCATAGTAAGGGCAGTGGGACTATGTGGAACAGAAACAAGGGTGGGAGGATGCAACGGTGTCTTTTTCCTAGCGAGCAAAGTAACTTTGATGCTGAAATCGCACTCATGTCTTTGAGGAAGCCAGAACTAGAACTGTGAGCTCCTTTCACAGGTGGAAAGGATCCTCTCTGCCGGCCACACCACCACCAACAACAAAATCTGGGAGCAGAGCCTTCCTCGCCTCTAGTAAGTGTGGAGCTCACTTTACATGCTTTTATCTTTCAGTCCTCTCCAAAAGGTAGAGTGCTTGGGAGCCCTGTGGTATAGTGCAGAAATGGTGGAACCAAATGGACTTCCTGCTGGAGAGGGTGAGGAGGACCCCATGCAAAGTTGACAAGAGACTGGAAGAGAGACTGCAACCCAAGCTGCTGTCTGCAAGAATTTTTTAGTCCCTTTCATCAGAAGCAAAGACAAACTCAAGGATAAGGATAGTCACGCAACTCTGCACCCAGGAAGAGTGAGCACCAGACAGCACATATTCGCTGCTGCTCAAGGGCAGAGTATGACTGATTAGGGAGAAAACCTAGGCGATGGCCACACCTGGAGCCCATCATGGTTATTTGTAACATAAGCATTGCTGCGGTGACACATGCTCAGAGTTGAACAGAGGAGAGTTGCATGAAGAGGGGTCTGACCACACTGCAGTAAAATACCACGTGGTGTAGACAGCACTGATATAAACATTATTTCACTGGGAAAAAACTCTTAAACTTCTGGCAGGTAATGTAAATATGAAAATTAACAAAGAAAAAAGGCAAATTTTGAATATTTTACCTATTACACTTCTTTGTGGAACTCATTGAGAAAGAGTCAGAGCCCAATGGGAGTGATAAAACATCATGATGAAATTTAAGTTTTACCATGGATGACTTTAAAATTCTAGATTCATTCTTATAAAAGATGCCTCAGCAGTGTTAGGTGGGTGCCAGGCTTCCCCTTCCCTCTGAGAGAACTTCCCATGCCCTGTGGAGCCCTAGGTGTGAACTGGGATGGAGTCTCTGGTGCCTCCCAGAGTGCAGCTCTGTGCACATGCCCCTTAGTGGGGCTTTGTGCTACCAGAGCACAAGTACCCTATCCTGGTTACCTTGATCCTCCCTCTCCTGGCTGCTAGTGCAATACTGAGGCCCCCTCTTGCTTTTGTTTCTGTTAGGCAGGATCTGTTACAAAATGGCTCCTCCTTATAAGGTGGTGCCTTCTTCTACCCACTAACTCCAAGTCCTTAAACGCCTGCCAAAAGCAAACCAAAACTTGATTTGACTCTTGCAACCTATCAAAACCCTCTGTACTCCAGCTTCCTACATATCCCGATGTGATACATCAGTTCTCCCCACCCCAGCCCATAAAAGCCTCACCCCTTCCTACCCCAGTGCCTGCTCTCTGTTTTGCTAGAGACAGCCTCTGCAGCTTCTCCCAATTAAGGTCTGTTGAGTTTACAAGTTTTTGGCTCCTTGCTGAACAAGCAGATTTTCGATAACTTTATGAAAATGTTTCAGGAAGATTCTCAAACTAGAGTGAAAAATCAGATTTCCCAAAAGGCTTTGTACTAAACCCTTTGTAATACAGCACTCCTTGTTACCTAGCTGTCCTTAAGGTGAGCCAGCTGACATTTAGAGCCATCTGACATGTCCAGTACACCCAATATGATAAGGGATCCATACCAGAGTATTATTGTTGAGGAGGGTAGCTAGTAGGCCTGGAACTAGTAGTAGTCATGCACAGTAGGATCACAATTGTAGCAAAGCATATTTTAAAGTTGGTTCTGCAACTGCAATATCATTTCTATGGGAACTTTCACTTTTTTGAAATGTGTATATTATTAGTGAAACATTCCACAGCTTGTGGATGTTGCTGAGGAAGTTTGAAGGTTTTTCCTGATTTAAAGAAGTGAAAGAATGAAAAGGAAAGTGATGGGCCCTGAGGTTTTTTGGAAAAAAATGTATGAGAAAAGGAGTATAGGAAATCAGAAGGGATCGTCATATCTGATTCAGGCATAAAAAGGCAGGTGACAGGAGTTGGATCCATTGCCACATGGAATATTGCTTGGGCTGGCAGGGCATATAGTGTCTTTGAAGTCCAATAAACTTTAGATCCTATTCACAGTTCTTTCTAATCTGGGAAATGCAGATATTGGGCCTTACTCCTCAAATGTCCAAAAGATTCAATGCCATGCAGTGTGTGGAATGCTCACATCTGATCCTATACAAAATATCACAGAAGATATACCCTGCCAAGATTTATGCAGCTTCCTGGAGTCCTAAGCACTCTTGTTTAACCTTGGTGGGGTTTTTGAACATGTAAGTATTTGTTTATTTATTTGTTTATTTGTTTATTTATTTTATGGTACTAGGGGGTTGAACCCAGGGCTTTGCACGTAGGTTACAAGCGTTTTACCACTGGACTGCATCTCTAGCCCATTTTTATTGTTATTTATTTATTTTATTTATTTCTATTTTGAGACAGGTTCTTGTTAAGTTATATAGGCTTCATTTGGCCTCTAACTCACCATTCTCCTGCCTCTCCCTCCTGAGTTGCTGGGATTACAAGTGTGCACCACTGCTCCCAGGCTAAAACATGTAAATCTTAATCTTCTCCATATTTATCTTACTGCCAGACCCCCACATATTTAAGCATATAAATCAGCCTTGTTTCTGTGATTTCCCCCTCACTGGTGTTTGAGTGGGTGGTCAGAATCACTAAGGGTGCAGGTGAGGAAGCAGTAGGCTTACAGAGGCTGCATGACAGCCTTGATTACTGTGCAGGAAAGAATTAACATAGCAGGCTTGCGGCTAATATCCTTAGAGAGGATTACTTGCAAGGTTGGCCTTTGGCTGGAGTTTGAGAACTGGATTTTTTAGGAGTTACTACCATTTGCAGAACTTACAGAGTAGCTCGCTGTACTTAAACTGTATGCAAACAATATGACTTATCCTAAACACCTGTTCTCTATCAGGGAGTTTGGGAAGTTTTGTCCATGTTAGGCAGAAAGTGCCATATGTCCAGTGTCTAATAAATATCCTGGATATTGAGTTTCTACTGAACTTCCTTGATAGACAATATTGTACATGTATTGTCACAATTTCTTGCTGGAGGAATTAAGTGCATCGTTTTTCATTCCTCTGGGAAGGACTCTTGAAAGCTAACTCTTGGTTTCTTCTGGACTACCTGTTCCACTTCCCTTTGCTGGTTTTGTTTTGTATCCTTTCACTATAATAAATCATAGTCATGAGTACAGCATATGCTGAGTCCTGTGAGTCTTTCTTATGAGTCATAGAACCCAGGAATGGTCTTACGAGTTACCAACACAGTGATGTACATGCAGTATCTTATAGTATTGCCAGAATTAAACGAGATATTACCTACAAGGTAACCAGCACAGGGCAACATACATAAGGTGCTTCATACATTTCTGTTTCTTCTCCCTCCCTTTAATCCATGTAAATTTTTCTGATTTCTCTCTCAGGCTACTCTATTCATTAACAAGTGTTTATTGTGACCTCACCATATTCTATGCAGAGTACAAGATATAGGACTATGGCAATGAGCTGGATTCTCTCTCTTGGCCCCATGGTCCAGTGGCTGATGATGTCTGCCTCCATTCTTGTCTGTTTCTGAGATGACTTGAGACATCAGGGATAGGGAAGTCTCTACCTTTTCTTGAAATGTGCTTCTGAGCCCTGATCCTCCCAAGACAAATCTCTGGCCAGACCCATATTTCCTAGGGCAGTTACTGAGGAGAAAGTATCCATTGGCAAATGCCAGCAACCTGTGTATCCACAAGTACCTTTCTATCCTCTATAAGGTGCAAGACTTGCTGCCTCCTCTATAAGTTATAAGACTTACTGCCTATCTTTCTAGGTGAGAATGAGGACTCTCTCCTAAGTGTCATGCCATAGCTACGAGCAGCAACCTCAGGAAAGAGAAGCCTCAGATGAAACACTTGCTGCCAGGCTCCAGAGCCAATTGACCAAAAGCAGAGATCCAAAGGTCTTGACTAATAGTTCAAACACAGCAACAGATAGTTTGTTATGGTTGTTGTTAGGTGCTATTGAGTCAGGTCCAACTCATAATGACCCTAGATACAAAAGAATGAAATACCACCCCACACAGTGCCATGCATGGCACAATTGTCAGTGCTTCCCTCCTATTCACAGGATCTTCAATGGCTGATTGCTTCAGGAGTGGGCTGCCAGGTCCTTCTCCCAAGCCTACAGCACCCAGTATTCCCAGGTAGTCTCTCATCTAAGTACTAACTAGGCCTGACCCTGCTTAGCTTCCTAGATCTGAGGAAATTGGATGCAAGGTTGGTATGGCTATAAACACATATAGTTTATCCAGAAATCAGATTCTGCAATGTCATGTGCAGCCCAGAGTTCATCCAAGTGACCAGATCTCAGTCTAAGGCCCTGTAGTCTTAAACCCTGGGGTTTAATCTCAGAGACAAAAACAGATGCTCTGATTCCCAACCCTCAACCAGAATCTCAGAGAACCAACCCACAGACAGATGATCTGAATCCATAGTGTCAGAACTAGGACCAGAGCCCAAAATTAGAACTCAAGTTTCAAAGTAAAAATTTAAGTCAAAACCCTGAGGTTTCAGAAAACAGATTCTGAAACATGGAGACGAAAGTCTGTATCCAGAACCTTCAACTCATAGAATGTTGGAAAGAGAGAGAAGAAGCTTGAGCACATACAGTGTGTGTGGGGGGGAGGGACAGCAGCTATTTGCATGATACCTCAGCATCCTGAGATGCTCAAGAGATTCAGGTCTGGATTTAGTCTTTTCACATGCCAAGACTTTACTGCCCCTGGCATTTACAATGCTTTTCCTCCTGCCTAGAATGTACTTCCTCATACTTCCATATGTTAGAACTCCTTCTCTTCCCATTCACAATTATTTGATGTTCTCTGCATTGTTATCTCTTTCAGCCCCTGTATTTTCTCTTCGTGGTAGAAGTGGTACTAATATAGATTTGGTTTTGCTTTCTCCCTAAGATCATAAGCTTGCAAAGGAACTTGCGTTATCCCTTATCTACCTGGCTTCTATCCCAGATCCTGAAACATAATAGCTTCCAGAAGAATTATGGAAAAACCAGTGAAAAGGACTGGACATAGAAGAGGGCTCTGTGTGTCCCTTCTCCACTGCAGTTCTGAATGAGGCCAGCGAGGGGCAGGGCTGACCCATACTTTCCTAGGGGACACACCAAAATCTGCACTTTCCTCAGGTGCTGCTGGTCCACAGAGTACAGGGTGCACCTGTCCTTCGGTATAGTCCTGGAGGCCATCCAGAGCTACCTGACTGGACAAGACCTTTCCACTCCACCATCCTATCACTTGTTTAACAACAGAATCAACTCAGGATGAGTACTTCTGGGTCAGTCCCATCTGGCTATTCTAGGCTTCATATGTCTGTCCTCACCTATCCCAGGAAGCAATGCTCTTCTTTACTGACAAAGATGTTCTTTTTTCAGGGATAAGAGGAGCAGACATCCATCCTGATACATTTCAAGTTGCTAAATGCTCTCCTTAAGTCCATTTTACAGGTGAACAACTAAGGCTTAACAAAGTGAGGGTACTTGCTTAAGTTATGACATTCAGGTCACCAAGGAGTAGAATCAGATGTGTATACCTTTCTGCGCTGGACCGCAATCTCATCTCTGTCTCTTGACTTGAGAGCCTGGTGGCTGGGCACCCAACCAGATATGTCAGGGAGGGACAGCTGATATCCAGCTAAGCCTTGTGGAATCAGCCTCTTCTAGGCTATACTGCAAGAGAACACTTTCCTCAACCCTCCCACCTCTGAACCCTCCTTCAATTCCACTACTCAGTCATCTTTGTCCAAAGTCTCTGCTTTTCTAAGACAGCCCTTATATATATCCACTTATATCCTCAACGTGTTTTTGGATTTCAGCAGAATTTTTTCTGACTTATGTGGTTCTATTAAAGCTGGACTGGGCTCTGGGCCAGTTTGCTGTGCCTGAGAAGGAAGGAGAAGCAGCCCAGGGTCATCCCCAGTGCACAGATCCAGTCAGGGCTTCCCCTCTGCCTTCCTTGGCAGCTCATCCTCTCCCTTGGGGCCAGCTGTAGGACTCCTGTATGTACACAGACAGCACATGCAGGGCATTTGTGGACTTTCCATGTACTTTCAGCTTCAAATTTACCCTTCAGTATAGCTCTGAAATAAATGCAGAACTCCTATTTACAAGTGAACATGTTGGCAAGCTTTCCAACAGCGAGTGCTAGAGATAGTTGCAAGAAAGAAGGGACCCTATAGTTTCTGGATACCCATTAGTGGGTTTGCCTTGTGGGCTGAGAATAACCTGTGGAGCTAGGGCTGGAATGCACCAGGCCCTGGTGCAGAGAGCCAGAGAGCTTGCAGCAATGGCCCATCTTCACCATGACCCTTGTACAGCTCTAGCAACATGGAATCCAAGCCTGAAGTTTCCTCATTGCACCCTGTCTTGGTTTCCTGTACTCATCCTCCTTCCCCCATGTCTCCTGCAACAGAAGCAGTACTTTGGGCTTCCTGCTGCATCTGAGCCCCAGTCCTACTACACAGCCATCATGGCCACAGGCTTCAACTTGCCTGCCCTGCCCTGCCCTGGAGGGCTGATTTCCTGTTTCACCATGACTGGAGAATTACTCTGGCCCAGCAAACTAGTGCCTTTCTTGGCTTTCCAGTGGGTTTAATTGCAACTCTCCCAATGATATCTGACACATAGAAAAGTTTCTTATGTACTATAGTTACATTTTATTGTAGTTTAATAATTCTGTATATTGAAATCTGTGCCCCCCCATTTAGATTACTTTGTGATACCCAGCATCTAATTAATGGCTCCAGAGTGTTAAGCCTCTTCATAATTGCAAAGAAACAGTTGGGCTTATATGACCCAGATGAGGACACAATTTATGAAAAGACTTAGACTCACATGCAGAAATTCTACACACAATTTTGTGTGCACAAATGCATGTATTCAACATAGAACTAGAAACATAGATGGAGAATTTTTGTTCAATTTTGACAACTAAATTAATGATGCAATTAGTCCATCATTTCATGACAGCTGAACTTGCAGTATCTCTAGTCCCAGGAAGATAAAGAAACAAGGAGAGTATCAAAAAAGAAGCCTTATGACATTGGAAATTTCTTTTGAGATGCTCATAATTTTCTTTTCCAAGAGAGTCATCCTTATTCCCAATTGAATCAAAGCTTGGCAGTTAAATTCAACTGGATACAGTGATCAAAAGTGAAACAAAATTTGGGAACAAGAGTATTTCTGCTCATTCCCTGCATTTCTGAGCTTACTCCAAATGCTTTCATTTTAACACCCACAAAGAAGCAAATTTGGAGATCTAATTAGTTAGAATCCAAGCACTAACTGGGCCATGGCATTTTTATGAGCCTAGAAAGGTCAGTGTGTTTCTATGGTGTCTCCCCATCATCCCAGTGTCAGGCATGGTGAGCTGACACCTCTACTTCTTCTTCCTCCTTGCCTGTGTCTGTGTGACTAAATTGCTTTGGGAGCATAGGAAGCAGGAGTACAATGTGTCCAATTCAGGTTTATGTGCCAGGAGCCTCATCCTTTTGTTGTTAATACTCTAAAACTTCCATATCTAATCCCCCAATTTATACCTCTCCAGATTCCCAAACCCAGAGTCATTTACTCTGTTCTCCTGGCTTCACAGTATGTCCTTCACCTGTTTCCACCCACCCTCTGGTCACATTTTACATTGTATTTGGTTTATTATACAATATTGGTCAGTCCTTTCCAATGAGTTTGCATCCGTTATTGGGTATTTCTAGTCCTTATTTGTGTTGTGGTGGATGTACACCCCTCAGCCTTCTCCTCTCAGGAGGGAGCTGCAATTTTTGGAGATATTACCTTCTGCCTGGTTACCTCTGCCAGGTCCTGCTCTGGGTCCCTCTTGGTGAGAATGACCCTGTACAAGGAGAGGCCCTGGGCCCTGAGACCCAGAAATGATGCTGAACATGTACTGCTCCTCACTAGGAAGCTCTCCATTTTTTAGAGAGAAGCAGTCCCAGAGGAATGACACTCTAGCAGGAGAATTACACCAGCTTTGGTGATGGAGAGGCAGGGCAGGAAGAGAGCCATGAGTGTCTGAGGAGATTTGGAGATCCACATGGGTTCTGATTGGCGTGGCAAAAGAGCAGGTCTTTGTCGTCCTAAGTTATAAGCTTCCCTTTATCATAGTCACCCTGTGTTCAGGGACATGCCACAGACAGGTACCATCTCTTTCATGTGGGCGGATATGACCCCCCCTTACCTCCTTCCTCACAGCTGCAGTGGCTTATGAACTCCCTGATACACCTTGCAAGCTGCTGTGGCAATATGCATTTGTCTTTGCTGAAAAGAAGGCCTGTAACACCTTCAGATTCCCAAAGCATTCATGAGCAAAAATGAGCAAGGAAAACAGTGTGAGAGGAAACATAGGATGGTGCAAGCTGCAAAGTATGGGAAGGTAAAAAAAATAGAGTTACAAAGGATACTCCTGTCTATGAGAAAGCTACTGCCAACTGGCTCTCACAGATACACCAAGGTAGTCCCTGCTGACCATAAATGATCCCACACAATAACAGAAAATAAAATAACTCTGAGACATGAAATCATTCCCAAATCATGGGCATACGTTGACAGGAAAGGACACTCTGTTAACCACAAACATAGCAAGTATGCCCCTCCTGCTTAACATGAAGATCTGCCACTCCTTTATGAAATGCAGCTTTGCCTTGCTCCTTTTCTGCTCATGTTCTAGATGAAATTAAGATAATCATAGATTTCCCAGCTTCTTGATGGCACCCTATACAGAATTGACCTTCCTTAAACTGCCACCCCAAATCGTCTGACATAAAACTAGATCCATAAAAATCTTCTCTGAAAGATCAGTTACTGAAAAGTGCTATGGTACACCACAGTGTGCAATATCTTTGCTACAAGTAGGGAAATGAAAACAGAAAACCAAAACTGAAAAATAATCAACTTTGTTTAAATATAAGCATGTCCCTGATGGTCTTTGCTCGGAGGGCAATGACACTGCCTTTATCCTACTCACAGCTTATCCTACCTACAGCGTCCTTATGTTAAAGACAATAGCACTAAACTGAGGTTCAGACTGAATGTGTGGTTTGTCTAAAGTCAGAGTTCTGAGTCAAAGCCAAATCTTCTGATTCCAAATCTCAGACAGAACTTCCCAGATTGTGCCATCCAGAAACATTGCTTCCAAAGTGAGAAGACTACTATATATAGTCATCCTGGAGAGGATGGAGGCCCCATCTTATGCAGGCTACCATAGGAAGCTGTGTCATGTGCTCTGAGTGTGGACCCAATGAGGGCACAACAAGTCCACAGCCAAGGCAGTGGTCCCCTTTCTCAGAGAGGAAACTGAGGATATGAGAGCTAAAGAACTTGGACAAGGTCACACAGCCAGGAGGTAGCAGGGCTGGGATTCCACCTGAGGCTGCAGGCAGGTGAGCAAGAGGCAGGCAGTGAGAAAGGCCATTATCTCTACTGCCTCTTGGGGTGAAGTGAATTTCTGGTGGAGCTGCCAGAGTGGAGGGCATGTTGGGCAGTGGCCTTATCTGAGGATGGAAAGCAGAGTGGGCCATCAGGGACTGATGCATATAAAGAAAGGTTGGACAAGCTGTAGGAGACTATGAAGAGAAGAGTGGGCAGTCTCAAATCTGTGGGTTCATGGTTGGATTAACTTCCCTCTCATATGTCCGTTCTTTCTCAGCCCAGTTTCAGGAAATGTCAGGGCCAGGGTCATAAGGGCAGTTTCTTGTCCTTTGGACTAATTACACAATAAAAGCAAACTGTGCGATCAAAGGCAGTACCTCCAGTGTGACCTGGTGTCTGCTACCTCACCTCACCTCCTGCCACTAAAGCAGCAGAGAAAGCTCTGGCTACCAAAAATCAGTATAGAGAAATAAGCAAAATGTCTACTCTCTTTGCTAGGCCTTGGATCTCCTGATAGCCTTCATTTGCTTTAGCCATGTAGCTCTGTACCACCCTGAACATTTTTGTGGGTACAGGGGATAAATCACCAGGAACTAAACAACCCAAGCGCTTCACAAGCCAAAGAGAGTCCAGTAGGCAGGGACCAGGAAGGACACCTCATTTATACTCCTCCTGATGTTTGGTGGCCTCCACAACACCCCCACCATAGCCCTTCAGCATCCAGGTGAGGATCTTATGATATCTTTCCTCAATAACACAAGCTAACATGGTCTTTTTATGACAGCTGCGAGAGCTTAGATATGGAATGTTCCCCAAAGGCCTATGTGTTCAAGGCTCAATCCCAAGCTCATGGCACTATTGAAAGGTGGTGGAAACTGAAGGAGGCGGGGCCTAGTGGGAGCTTTCAGGTCATCTGAGGCATGTCCTTGAAGGGGATTGTGGGACCCTGGTGTTTTCCTTTCTTTCTCCTTCATTTCAGGCCATGAGGTGAATGGGCCTCTTCTACCACAAATTCTTGCCGTGATGTACTGCCTTGCCACAGGAACAAAACAACAGAGCAACTGACCATAGACTGAAATCTCTAAAAATATGAGCCAAAATAAAACCTTTATCTTTATAAATTGATTGGATTTTGTTACCATAGTGGGAAGCTGACTAATCAAAAAAAATGTATTATAAATGTAGTTCAGAATTGAATGAATTATGCTTCATAAAGGTACTGGCTCATGCCTTCCATACTGTCTCCATTGACTACCAGAACATGGTTCAAGCCATTTATCTACAATACCCATTATCTTCTACCTATGGTTCCTATCCTTTTTCCTTTATTTCCTATCTTAATTGAATGGCCCTCAGAAATTCAAGTCAGAAATTTGTATGCCAACCATAATTTCTCCTTATTCACTACTTCCCATCTAAATAATTCCCAAGCTGAGTCCTTTATACCTCCTAGATGTTTCTCAAATGTGCCCACCTTGTTGATCCTATTGCTATTACTCTAATCCTGGCCACCCTCCTCTACCACTTTTCAATGATCATAAATTCCTCCTTTTCATGGTGTTTTTCTCTAGCCCCACCCACCCCCACTAATCTTTCTCCATAATGTAGTTAGATCAATGCTTACAGAGTTCAAATGGGATCATCCCTCTTCTTTTAAAATTTCTCTAATGACCCTGGGAAAAACACCCAGTCTTTGACACAGTGTACAAGTCCTGCTCTCCATCAGCTCATGCATCATCTCTTACCCTATGCCTCCTACACTATAGGCCCAGGAAGACTGAATAGCATTGTTGTTGAGAAGCAAAGCCATGTTTCTTACCTTCAAACCATTGCACAGTTTATTTGCATTGTGAAACTTGGACAAAGCTCTAAAGGAAGCATGGATAGTCTTTGGAACACTCACAACTTTCTTGAAAATATTTTTAAAAATAATTTTAATCTCACATAGAAGTTGAAAAAAAATAGTGAAGAAAATTTCCATGTGCCCTTCAGCCACCATTCACCATTGATAGGATCTCATACACCATACATAATACAAGTTTCAAAATCAGGAAATTGATATTGAAACAATACAACAATAAGACACAGATGCTATGTAGATTTAAGTATTATTTGTCTACATTCTTTCTCTTTTCCTTTATGTTTAGTTTTATGCAACATTTTGTAATCATAGGTTTATGTAACTACTACAATTAAGATGCATAACTGTTTCATCATCTGCAATGAACCTTTCCAATGGTGCATCTCTATAGTTACACCATCTATAGATTTCTGTCAATGATTGATCTGTTCTCCACTATGATAGTTTTGTTATTTCAAGAATATTATATGGAGGGAAGCACATAATTTGTAAAGTTTTGATATTAGATTTCTTTTGCTCAACACAGTGCTCTTATGATTTATTCAAGTAATTGCATGAATAGTTTGCTCCTTTTTTCATGAGTTTTCTGTCACAATGTACCACATCTTATCCATTCACATTTGAAGGATAATTGGGCTATTTTGAGTAAACCTGACTATTAAAACCAAAGCTTCCAAAGTGTGGTATATACCAATAGTGAAATATTATTCAGCTTCAAAAAGAAATAAAATTTTATACTTGCTATAACATGGATGAAACTTAAAGACATTTTGTTAAGTGAAATAAGACAGATACAAAAGGACAATTACTACATGATTCAAATTATATTACACACATGTTGTTGCTGTTGTTAGGGGCTGTGGAGTCAAATCTAACACACAGCGACTTTATGTACAACAGAATGAAACACCACCCAACACTGTGCCATGTACATGATCATTTTATGTATGCTTGAGCCCATTGTTGCAGTCACTATGTTTCTTCTCATTGTGAGTAATGCCACATCAATAAAAGGAGGTCCCAAGGACTTTACTCCATTTCTATCATTAAGATTGACTCTACTTTGAGGAGGGAACTCCTCCCGAGTCATATCTTGAAAGCCTTTCAGTCTAAGGGGCTCATTTTCCAGCACTATATTTCACAGTGATTCTTTGCTATTAATAGGGTTTTCAATGGCTAATTGTTTCAGGGCCTGCAGCCATAGTACTGTGGTATAAAATCCCATCAGATCTCAGAAGCTAAGCAGGGTTGGGCCAAGTTAGTACTTGGATGGGAGACCACCTGGGAGAACCAGATACTGTAGTCTTGGGAGAAGGACTGGGAAACCCACTCCCAAAACCCTATGAATATCAGAGAAATACTGACACTAGTGTATTGCCTGTTGTATGTAGGGTCGCTATGAGTCAGATACTGATTCTATGGCACCTAACAATATCAACAACAATTGTTTCAGGAGTGTGCTACGAGGTCCTTCTGCCTAGTGTGTCTTAGTCTGGAAGCTCAGCTGAAACATATCTACTATAGGTGGCCCCGCTGGTATTTGAAATACCAATGGCATGGCTTTCGCTTTCAGCATGACAGTAACACCCAAGCCACCAAGAAAAGCTGACAGATACATGGGGGATATGAGGCACATAGAATACTTAAAATTTTAGAGACAGAAAATGGAGCAATACATACAGGTAATTGGAGAGAGAAGCAAATAGGCAGTTATTATTTAATAGAGAGTTTCAGTTTGGGAAGATGAAATATTGCTGGAGACAGATAGTGACAGTTGTTGCACAAGAATGTGAAGGTTCTTCCTGATACAGAGTTGTACTTTGACTAATGGTCAAAATTGTAAATTTAATGTTATGTATATTTTAACATAAGAAACACATATAGCAAATTGCTGTAAAATGATACAGTATCTGAATAATATAAACAAAAATGACCCAAACTCAGAGGACAGAGTGGTGGGGTAAGACTGTTTTAGATAAGAAGAAGGCAAGTTTCTCTTAGGAATATTTGAACAGAAGAAAAAGAGCCAGCTAGAAATACATTGGAGGGTGAGGGATGTTCAGGCAAGAGACATCAAGTGTAGAGCTTGAAACATGAGTCATCTTCATGTGTTAATGGCAGCAAGAGGTCTGCTATGCCAGCATAGATGAATGTGTGTGCACGTGTGTGTGTAGTTGGTGTGCAAGTGCATGTGTGTACATTCATAAGTATCTAGATGTTTCTATATTAGAATTAAGAGTCTTGACATAACTAACCACTTGAATCTAGTTTTTATAGTAACCCAGTAGCTCACCTTGGCAAAATGGAGGGCAATTAGAAGAAAGATTGTATGCATTAAAAGAGACCACTATGTAGCTCTACTAGATGCCCTTGAGGAATGCTCCTAAGAACAGGGTATTACAGTAATAATAATAAAAAGAGAGTCCATTTATTAATCTGGAGTTGAGGGCCAGCCCTGGGCTATTCCATGTCATAAGGTTAATTGCCAGGTCCAGCCTCTTTCCTCTCTCTGAGACATCTGTCAGAGTCCCAGGCTGGAGGGCTAGCTTCCTTGTCACTCAATCCCTGCTTTGAAGAAGCCCTGTCAGTCACTTCCAATGATTGGGTCTGGGTACCTAAATCAAAAGTTTAGGAACCTAACTTGACTCTGGAGTCCTGTTCTTGTTGTTGCTAGGTGCCCTCCCCTCAAGTTGGTGTCTGACTCATGGTGACTCTACATATAACAGGCAAAACAGTATTGTTAGTGCTTCTCTGATATTCATAGGATTTTCAATGGTGGATTAAGTTTTACAAGTGGATTTCTGGGTCCTGCTCCCAAGCCTATAGAATCTGCTGTTCCCAGGTGGTCTCTCATAGAAGGACTAATCAGGCCTGACCCTGCTTAGCTTCCAAGATTTGATGGGATCAGACACCACAGTGGTATGGCTGCAGGCTTCAGGAGTCCTAGAAAAGGCTTTTTAAGGGTGGGGAAAAGAGCATGGCAGACAAAAATCATATTGGGGGTGTCTCTTATTCTGCTTATGCTGGAGACTTCAGTGTTTTCTTAATTTCCTATTTGCAAAGGCGATTATTTTAATTTTCAAAGAAAGCCATGGACCACAAGACTCATATGGCTGGGTTGTCAAGCTTTCCTGGGGAAGAACAACCAGAAGATAGTCTTGAAGGGCAGATGAAATGTTAAGACAGAGAAATGGGAGAGGAATTCAAGGCAAGTTGAATCACTTTCCTAGTGGTTTTGGCTCATAGAATATAGGGAATACATGCCAGCAAAGAGAGAGGGATTCTAGCACCCTGTCTGAGCTAAGCTATTGAGAAATTTCCAAAGGAAATGTTTCCCCTGGCAAGTCTGTCTTGTTATGGAAAGTAAAGTAGCAAGAGGAAGCATAGTCACTTTAATTCTAGCCTGGACTAGTGACTAGTAGATGACTTAATCTAGGTCAGGACCTGATTCTTCTTCTCTGGATCCTCAACCTACAATTCAGTGTCTGAATCTGAGTAAATGATAGATTACTGGCCTTAGAGGGAAATCATTTGCCCACATATAAAAATGGGATCCCAGTTGCATATGGACCTTAATGAGAGGCAGGAAAGAGAGGAAGTTCATACAGACATCCTGTCTCCATTCATTCCCATCTCCTATGCCAACAAACACAAGTTCTTTTGCTTTCAGTGCCACAGAAAACAGATTCACAGCCTCCTGGCAGCAGTACCAGGGCCCTGAGCACTGGTGAGCCCCTCTCAAGGGCAGCTACTACATGTTTTTATGCCTACTTTTGTTAAAATGTCAATCACAGAATGTTACAACAAATATTTACTTTTCTAAATACCCAGTCTGGAGTTCAGGAATGGGTCATCCATTTCTACATTGTCTATGCCCAAGTTATAGGGCAGGGGGCATGTTTGATATCTATGTGTTGATTAACTGAACAGGATGAGATAATAAGATGATCTTTCTTGATCTTGCCCACAACATGAGGACCATGTCCCTGTTTCTACCTCTCCTCCTTCTCCTGAGTGTGCTGACAATATCTTATTCAGAAACTGTAATCAATGAGGATGTCCAAAAGACCTGCCCTGTGACTGCATGCTGTTCTCCAGCCCTGAGTGGCTTCCCAGGCAAAGATGGACGTGATGGCACCAAGGGAGAAAAGGGAGAACCAGGTACCTGATGGACCCTTCTGTCTCTATGACTTTTTATCTTCCAGGAAAAACTTCCTAGGGAAACAAGGGGAGTAATTTTCTGTGTTGTTGTTGTTGTTAGGTGCCATTGAGTCGATATCCAACTCATAGCGACCCTGTGTACCACAGGTGATGCACTATTGTCAGTGCTTCTCTGCTGTTCATAGGGTTTTCAGTGGCTTGTTTATTTGGGGGAGTGGGTTGCCAGGTCCTTCTCCCAAAATTTTCTGTGTAGATAGATTGTATTTTTCTCAGATACATGTGTTAACTTAAAACAGATATAGCTCTGATTCTCTGGCATCGCAGACTTCCACACACATATATGTCTTGCCTATCCAGGAAAATGGCACTCAGAGCAGGCTGTCCCATCAGACATAGAAGGATTATTTATTCTCTGAGTTATTAGAAGCAATGGCGCAAAAAGTTTGACCCTGGGTTATGTCTCCTTTCCCTGGGAAGGGATTAAGCATTGTCTTGGAAAAAGAGAATAAGAACACAAATACCAGCCCATGTTTCTTTTGTCTTCCAACAGGCCAGGGGCTCAGAGGCTTGCAAGGCCCTCCTGGAAAGGTGGGGCCTCCAGGACCTCCAGGGAGCCCTGGGTCACGAGGAGCAGTGGGGCCTAAAGGGGACCGTGGACAGAGAGCAGGTAAGGAGATCACCTTAGAACTGCATGAGCTATAGGTACCCGGGATTCTGGAACCAGAATATCAAGTGAGAGGAGCTCTTTCACCATGCTTCATGGGAAGGTTCCCAAATCCGCTTCCTGACCCAGGGCTCTCAGCTTTCTCTGGTTACTCAGAGATTCAAGAGATTCCTATTGATGCCTAAGCACAGATTTATAAGACTTTTTGGACCCCCTTTCACCAGGAGCCTCCTAGAAGATGGGAGCCCAGGTTCTCCTTCAACTGAAACTATCTCCTTCAGCTGAGGCTCTGGCACCAGAGAAAGAAAGTAGTACATTTAAATGTGGGCTTACTCTGTCTTTCTTTTTCTTTTTTCCAAAAAAAAAAAAAATGTATAGATAGATAGATAGATAGATAGGTAGATAGATAGATGGCATGGTGGTTATATTTCATTTCATAAGAAACCAACCCAAAACTTAATGGGTTAAAGGCACAACCATTTTTTAAAATACAATTCTACAGATCAGTCAAAGAATTTCTGATTTCAGTTAGTCTCACATATGTATGGGGTCAACCAATTGCCAAGGGTCTCACTCATGTCTAGTTCTTGTTTGTACGTCAGCTGGAGTGATGAGGGTCATTGAACCATTTATCTATTATCATGCAACAGGATAACCTGAGCTTGATCATATAGCCATGATTACAGGATACCCAAATAAGAAACAACTTTCAGGCTCCTGAGGCTCAGAATACATACATTATCATTTCTGCCACATTGAATTGGTAGTAACAAGTCACAATTCTAGACTAGATTCAAGGAGTATGGAAATAATCTCCTCTTCCTTCCTCCCTTCCTCCCTTCCTTTCTTCTTTCCTTTTTTTTTTTTTTTTTTTGCAGTAGGGGGTGGGGTGTTGAATCCAGGGTCTCTCACATGATAGTCATGTGCTCTACCACTGAGATGCACCTCTAGTCCCTTCTTAATTGTTTATTTTGAAACGTGGTCTCACGAAGTTGTGAAGGCTGCTTTAGCCTCAAACTTGCAATGGTCCAGCCTCACCCTCCCAAATAGCTGAGATTACAGATACATACTATGGCACAAAGCTTAGATTCGATTTCTTAATGAGAAAAGCAGCACCATATTAAGGCCATTTTCACTGTCTACCACACACAATTTGCCTCAAGCCCTCCCCACTTGAATAATGGGAAGCTCACAAAAATCATGGTTTCTTGATTTGTTTTAGAACAAATCAGAGAAAAACATAAAACAACAAAGGCAACAAAAACAAAACTTCTCCAAACAAAAAAATCTTATAAGCTTTTTAGTCAATATTTGCCAGGTCATAATAATTCCTCCAGAGATTTCTTTTTAGCCTTGATAGAGCAATTTATTTAGAAAAAAGTAATTAATGAAGAACTTGTTCTACAGATATCTATCATGCTAGGTAATCAGGGAGTGTATGTGTACTCATGTGATGCTTATGTGTACTTAAAGTGTCTTTAGATTCAGTAAATGGGAAGAGTGACGTCTGGGGCTTGGTGAAAATAGAGATTTTTTCCCCCAACTTTTTGCTTCTCAGTATTTTTAATTTTCCTTGAAATTGTAAGTATCAATGTAAAATAAACTATTTTTTATTTAAAAAAGGCTTCCCATTCCCTTATACACACAGTTCTAAGACCTATTCTCAACAATGCTTCTCATTTTTTTTAATTTTCTAGAATATGACACTAGCGTGGCTGATTCAGAAAGAGCAACTCTGCGATCAGAATTGGACAATGTTAAAAAATGTAAGTTTTCTAACTTATTGCCTAGCAGTTTAAATTTTGGGAATGGTGAAGGGCAACAAATATTTACTGAATTCATATAATTTTCTAGCATGTGGATAGGGGCTTGTCATATTCTTTTTTTTTTCTTCTTTTTTTTTTTTTTACTGGGGTTGAACCCATGGCCTTGTGCTTGCACAATTTGCAAGTGCTGGACTACTGAGATGCTGCCTTCAGCCCATTTTTTTATTTTTTGAGACAGGGTCTTACTAAATTACACAGACTGCCTCTGGTCTCGAACTTGCAATCCTCCTGCCTCTGCCTCTCAACCTGGTGGGATTATAGGCGTGCACCACCACGCCCAGCTCTAGTTATCATATTCTTATCTCATGAAATCTTCACAACAATCTTTTGATAGAAATGGCAGCAAAGGAAGGTTAAATTATTTGCTCAAATGCAGAAAGCTAGTAAGTAGTAAAACCAACTTATAAATTGAAGTCAATTTGACTCCAGAGACATTAATCTTGTATTCTCTGGTCTTTCCTCACTGAAAATAAGATTTATACTTCTTTGTAATTCTAGTGTATAGACATGGCAATGGAGCCAAAAATGTTCCTTCCTGCCTGGGACAAATATTCTGAGACATTATTGTTTAGTGTCAAGATAACAGTATGATTGAATTCAGAATTCCAAATAATATGTGATCCAGAATTCAGATCCAAAAGGACAAAGGTTTTGCACCAGTCTATCCCTTCATTTTAAGGTTTCCAGATTTAAGAAATAAAAAGACAAGACAGCAATTAAATTTGAATTTTAGGTAAAAAAACATTTTTTTTGTATAAGTACATTCCAAAAGTTTCATGGGAGTTTGTGTGAATGAAAAGATTTATTGTTTATCTGAATTCAGATTTAACTGGACATACTATATTGTATCAGGCAACTCTATTCTGGAAGCATTCACACAGAGACATATGTTGGGCTGAGTTAAGAGATAAGCCAGAGTCACATACTTTGTCACATTTTAGGGCTGTTCTTCTCTCTGGGCAAAAAAGTTGGAAGGAAGTTCTTCTTGAGCAGTGGTCAAAGTATGAGCTTTGACAGAGTGAAGGCTCTGTGCGCCCGATTCCAAGGCTCGGTGGCCACCCCCGAGAATGCCGAGGAGAACAGGGCCATCATGACTCTGGCCAAGGACATCTCTTTCCTGGGCATCACAGATATGGAGAATGAAGGCCACTTTGTGGATACCACAGGAAGGACTCAGATCTACACGAACTGGAACAAAGATGAGCCCAATGACACTGGCTCTGGGGAAGACTGCACAGTGCTCCTGACCAGTGGCAAGTGGAATGATGTCCCCTGCTCCGATTCCTTTCTGGCAGTCTGTCAGTTCCCCACCTGAGGAAACACAACCTTCAGTTCCATTTGTCCCTTACTCCACCTGACAGGCCTAGAGTCTGCTTTAGAAGATAAAATATATAAACTTCCCCATCCACCATATTTAATTGTTCGTTTGTGAGAAAATAGGGAAAAATGAGAAGAATGGATTGAGAAGTCAGAAGAAGTTGGCAACTGTGCTATGAAAGGTTCCTGTTCCATCTCAGTCATGAATAATGATCACTAGCCAAAACAAAACAATAACAGTAGTATAGTGGTAGCAAGTAATAGTATAGTAGTACTAATAACATGTTTTTAGTGTTTTCCATAAGCCTGACCTTATGTTTTCCATCTTGCAATGATTATCTATTTTAATTAAGTGGCTAGATGGCACCTAAGAACAACAATATTATACTTTTGTTTGATCAGTATTTACTTACTAAGGTATAAAAATAAAGTGAATTAAGTTTTCCCATTTACTACAAATATTTGTGTTCTGCAGAGTCTTTTTTCTCTGTATAGAGGACTTCCCAGGTAATGATGTAACTCTAGCTAATTCCGTAGCTTCTTACCCAGTCTTAGGTATCAAGAGGATATATTTTGTAGCTCTTTCTCTGAACTATATTTTCTTTCTAATGGGATATTAAACTGTGTAAAGAACACAAATCTTAAGTGAATTGATTAATGAATCCTCACACTTGTAAACATTCATGTAAACATCTAAGTTAAGGTATAGGATATTTCTGGGACCCTAGAAGAGCCTTTATTACTCCTCATTGTTGATATTCCCAAAGATATATACAGTGGTATTTTGAAATCCATCATCATACATTAACTATTTCTCTTTATAACCTTCATATACAGGGGACCATTTTGTACTTAAATATTTTATATCTTTTTTCACTCAAAATTAAGTCTATGAGATTCATTCATGCTGTTACATAGAGCAATGATTGATTTGTTTTCATTGCTGTGTAGTTTCCTTATATTAATTCACTCCAGTTTAGTCATTTTTTATTAATGGACACTTGGGTGGCTTATAATTTTAGTCCATCAAGAAAAAGCGAACCCTTACTATAATAATCTCTTAGTACACATGATGCTTGGTTCTCTAACCAGAAGCAGAGTTATTGGGTCATGGGGAAAGTATGCATTCAGGTTCAATAGGCAGTTTTCAAAGAAATCATATTTACACTCCCAGTAGCAAGGTATGTAAGTTTTCAGTGTTCTACATACGTATGAAGAGGTGATATTTTTAGTTCTTTTAATTTTGACCATTCCTGTGAATGTAAAGTGATACTTTACTATGGGCTTAATCTGTTTTTCCAACATGTAACAATGTTGAATACTTCTCCTATGCTAATTGGCTACCTGGAAATCTTCTGCGATGTTCTTACTCAAGTCTTTTCTGTTTTGTTTAGGGCAATCTACTTTTCTTATTGATTTATAAGTTACTTTTACTTTTAAAATCTTTTATTGATATATATCACAAGTGCTTTCCAGGTTTTTCCTTAGTCTCTCTATTGATTTTTGATGAATATATGTCCATTTACTCATATTTTATTTCAAGATTAGTGGGTTTCTTTTGTGTTAAGAAACTGTTGGATGTTCCAAAATTATGATGAATAAGATTTATTGTTAAACTTTTTATCTATCCCTAATACATATCTGCCTGCAGCCGTAGCTCTGTGGCATCTGTTCCCATCAGATCTCAGAAGCTAAGCGGGGTTGGGCCTTGTTAATGCTTGGGTGGGAGACCACCTGGGAATACCAGGTGCTGTAGGCTTGGGAGATGGACCTGGCAACCCACTCCCAAAAATCAATTCACCATTAAAAACCCTATGAATAACAGAGAAGCACGGACAATAGTATTTCCCCTGTTGTATGTAGGGTCGCTATGAGTTGGATACCGACTTGAGGGCACCTAACAACAACAACAACAATAACAACAACAACAACAACAATACATATCCACTTGATATAGCATCCTTGGATGAAAAAACTGTTTCACTCCATTGAATTAGAATGGTGGCCTTCTACAAATTTTGTTGCTGTTAGGTGTCTTTGAATTGGGTCCAACTCATAGCAACCCTATGTAAAACAGACAAAACATTACCAGACACTGTGCCACGCTCGGCACTATTGTCATTGTTCCTCTCCTATTCATAGTGTTTTTAATGGCTGTTTGTTTCAGGAGTGGGCGTCAGGGTCCTTCTCACAAGCTTGTGGTTCCCCGTATTCCCAAGTGGTATCCCATCCATGTACTGACTAGATCTGACCCTGCTTAGCTTCCAAGATCAGACAAGACTGGGCACCAGTGTATTGCTGCTGTAGACAAAAAATTGATGCTGTTAGGTGCCATCAAGCCAGGTCTGACTCATAGTACCCTCTGTACAACAGAACAAAACACTACCCAACACTGGACAATGCACACAATCTTTTATATGTTTAAGCCCACTATTGCGGTCACTGTGTTGATTTATCTGGTTGAAGGTCTTCCTTTTTTTCATTGACTTGCCACTCTCCCAAACTTGATGCCCTACTCTAGAGACTGGTCCCTTCACAACATGTCCAAAATATTTAAGTCACAGTCTAGCTATCCTTGCTTCCAAGGAGCACTCTGATTGCATTTCTCCTAGGACAGATCTGTTGATTCTTTTGGCAGTCCATGATATATTCAACATTTGTCTCCAGCACTATAATTCAAAAGTATCAATTCTTCTCCTGCCTCTCTTATTCAATGTCCAGCTTTCACAAGCATATGCTGCAACTGAAAATACCATGGCATGAGTCAGGTGCACCTTCGTCTTCAATGTGACATCTTTACTTTTCAACACTTTAAAGAGGTGTTTTTCAACAGTTTTTTCCAATACAATGCATCTTTTGGTTTCTTGACTGTTGCGTCTATGGGTGTTGATTGTAGAACCAAGTAAAACAAAATCTTGGACAACCTCAAACTTTTCTCCATTTATCATGAAGTTGTGTACTGACATATTTGTAAAGATTTTTGTTTTGTTGATGTTGAGGCACAATCCATACTGAAGGTGAACTTTTTAAATGTTTCAATCTTTTTCACTTACAGCAAGCAGAGTCTTGTCATCTGCATAACTCAGGTTATTAATCACTCTTCCTCCAATCCAAATGCAATGTTCCTCTTCATAAAGTCCAGATTCCCAAATTATTTGCCCAGCACAGAGATTGAAGAGGTACAGTGAAAGGATATAGCCCTGATGTATACCTTTCTTGACTATAAACCAAGCAATGCTTCCTCCTCGTATTCAAAAGACTGCCTCCTGGTCCATTTACAGATTCCTCATGGGTATAGTTAGGTGATCTGATTCTTTGCTATTCCCATTCTTTGCTATGTTATCCATAATTTGTTGCTGTCCACACAGTTAAATGCTTTTGGACAGTCAATAAAACATAAACAGACATCTTTCTTATATTCTCTGCTTTTGGTTAATATCCATCTGACATCAATAACAATGCCCCTGGGTGAATTCCCTCTTCTGAATCCAGCTTGATTTTCTAGCATTTCCCTGTCAATGTATTGATGCAGTATATTGAATGATCTTTAGCAAAATTTTACTTGTTTAGATATTAATGATATTGTTCAATAATTTCTGCATTAGTTTGGATCCCCTTTCTTGGGAATAGGCACAAATATGGATCTCTTCCATTCAGTTGGCCAGGTAGCTTTGCTCCAAAATCTTTTGGCATAAACAAGTGAGCACCTCCAGTGCTGCATCACTTTGTTGAAATGTTGCAACTGGTATTCCATCAATTCCTGGAGCCTTGTGTTTTGCCAATTCCTTCAAGGCAGCTTCTATTTCTTCCTTCAGTATCCTTGGTTTCTAATCATATGCAACCTCCTGAAATGGTTGATCATCAGCAAGTTTTTTGTTATAATGACTTTGTGTAACTTCCTTCTATCTTATTTGATATATCCTGTATTGTTTACTATTTTTCCCTGTAGAAACCTTAATTGTTGCCATTCAATGCTTAAATTTTTTCTTCAATTCTCCAAGCTTGAGACAAACAGAATTCTAAGGTGACTATAGATGGTTCTGTTTCTGGGCTTTTATTCTATTCAACTGTTCTGTTTGCTGATGCTTGTGCCAATTGTTGTTGTTGTTAGGTGCTGTGAAGTCCAGTCCAACTTATATTGACCCAATGTACAGTGGAATAAAGCGCTCCCCAATTCTGTGCCAGGCACATGATCTTATTTATATTTAAGCCCACTGTTGCGGACACTTTGTCAATCCATCTGGTGGAGGGTTTTCCTTTGTTTCATTGACCTGCCACTCTGCCAAACATGATGTCTTTCTCCAGGGATTGGTCCCTCTTGACTACATGTCCAAAATATGTAAGATGCAGTCTGGCCATTCTTGCTTCCAAGGAGCACTTTGGTTGCACTTCTTCTAGGACAGATCTATTGATTCTTTTGGAAGTCCATGATATACTCAATAATAATCTCCAGCACCATAATCAAGAGCATCAATTCTTCTCCCATCTCCTTTATTCAATATCCAGATTTCACATGTATATGATACAACTGAAAATACAATGGCATGAGTCAGGTGCACCTTCATCTTCAATGTGAAATCTTTACTTTTCAATACTCTAAAGAGATCTTTGGCCGCATTTTTTCCCGATGCAATGTGTCTTTTGATTTCTTGACTGCTGCTTCCATATGTGTTGATTGTAGATCTAAGTAAAGTAAAATCATGGAAAGCCTCAATATTTTCTCCATGTATTTTGAATTTGCATACTGACCCAGTTGTAAGAATTTTTGTTTTGTTGATGTTTAGTTGTAATCCATACTGAAGGCTATGTCCTTTGATCTTCATCAGCAAATGTTTTAAATCCTTTTCACTTTCAGTAAGCAGAGTTGTGTCATCTGCATAACACAGGTTGTTAATGAGTCTTCCTCCAATCCTGATGCTTCATTCTACCTCATAATGTCCAGCTTCTTGGGTTATTTGGTCAGCATAGAAATTGAAGAGGTATGGTGAGACTATACAGCCCTGACACACACCTTTCTCAAATTTAAACCAGGCAGTGTTTCCCTGTTCTAGTTGAACAACTGCCTCCTGATTCACGTACAGATTCCTCATGAGTACAATTAGGTGCTCTGCTCTAGTATTCCCATTTTTTCAAGTATCCATAATTTGTTATGATCCACACAGTCAAATGCCTGTGTATAGTCAATAAAGCATAAATAGACATCTTTCTGATATTCTCTGCCTTCAGCTAATATCCACTTGATATCAGCAATGATGTCCCTGTTTCCCACCCTCTTCTGAATCCGGCATGTATAGTAGGAACTGACATCTAATAGAATAAATTTTCCGTCTTTGTTCTTTAATTTAAAAATGTTCAAAATAAATTATAGAACCATCTTTGTATTTCTACAAAACCTGATAATGTTTTCATTAGGGCTGCAATAACCCTATCAATCAACTTAGGCAGATTTAACAACTTATTACTGAGTCTCCAATCAGTGATCATAGCATATCTCCTCATTTAACTAAGATTTAAATTTTTCCTTGGAGTGTTTTTAATGTTTTATCTTAGAAGTATCTTACATATCTTGCTTAAGTGGGTATAGTTGTTGTTGTTGTTGTTGTTGTTGTTGTTAGGTGCCGTCGAGTCGGTATCTGACTCATAGCGACCCTCATAGGGTTTTCAATGGCTGACTGTTTCGGGATTGCCTTGGGAGTGGGTTTCCAGGCCCTTCTCCCACTTTTGTGGTGCTGGGAATTGAACTCGGGTCCTCAGAGACTGCAGCGCAGCGCTCTACCCACTGAGCTAAATCCCAACCCCGGTATAGTTGTTAGGTGCTATCAAGTCACATCTGACTCATAGTGACCCTATGTACAACAGAAGATAACACTACCCAGCACTGTGCCATGCACATGATCCTTTTTATATCTGAGCCCATTGTTGCAGCGATTTTTGTTTCTTCTCATTTTGAGTTGTGCCACATCAGCAATTGGAGATCCCAGGGCCTTTACTCCTTTCCCATCATTAAGGTCAACTCTATTTTGAGGAGGCAGCTCTTCCTTTGTTATCTTTTGGGTGCCTTTCAGCCTGGGGGATTCATTCTCCTGAACTATATTTGATAGTGCTTCTCTGCTAGTCATAGTATTTTCAATGGATATTATTTTGGGGAGAGGGCTTCTTGGTCCTTCTCCCTAGTCTATCTTAGTCTGGAAGCTCAGCTGAAACCTGTCCACCATGGGTAGCTCTGCTAGTGTTTGAAATATCAGTGGCATAGTTTTCAGCATCACAGCAACATTCAGGTCCACCCAGCATAACAAGCTGACAGATATATGGGAATCTGTGGTATTTGTGGTTTTTTAAAATAATATATTTTAATAATTAATTTCTATGGTTTTACATACAAATATCATTAAATATTATTTCTGATCTTACTATATCATTAGCCTTAGTATGTTCATTTTAAAAATGCTAACAGTTTCTAGATTCTTCTGGATTTTCTGCATACCAAATGATGTAATCTGAATACATGGCACTTACTTCTTTCTTCTCAATTGTTATACCTTTTCTGCTTGCCTCATTGTAGTAGTTAGCAACCCTAATACAATACTGAGTAGAAGTGGTGACAGTGAATATCCTTTGCTGGTTCCTTAATGTGATTTTGTTTATTTCAGTGATTAGGATATACTCTCTGTCTTTTTTAGGAACCTTAAGTTCATATTTAACTCAACTCCCTTCTCCTCCCACAAATTTTCCTGTACTCCAGGAGCTTGAACTGCCCTATTATTTTTTGTCATTCTATCCTTGTTTCCTTGAATGTAGGCCTCAGGTGTTGGGCTGTGAAGAGACACCATGATTTTTACAATGACTATCTGTGATGAAGTTCTGTCCTGTCTCTCTTTTCACCACAGTAGATCACATGCATATGAGTAGAATCTCATATGAACTTGCTGAAATTGGACTTACTCCCAGTTCCTCTTTGCATGGCTATCTCAAGAATGTCCCGTACCTGGGATCTGCTCTACAAATTCCTCAGTAACCAAAAATGATCTCACACTAGACAGGTTAATACTTAACAGCCTTGAGAAAATCTGAACATCCATAAAAGTGGTTGCTGGAAATATGCTAAATAATTTACATTCTGGAAGCATATAGTCTCCTGAGTAAACTATCTTAAAGGCAACAAAATTACTGGGAGAAGTTTGGCCTAGAAGGCATGTTAAAAAGAAAGTCACATCACTTCCTCTATTAGGTGTCAAATCATTGGTAGAAACAATAAACACTGTTCAACTTTAGTCTCTGTATTCTGAGGTCCCAAACTGAAGGGTCACCAAGGAACATTTTGTTATTACACTTAGCCTCCAGAGATCATTGGACAAGGCGGGAATGACTAAAAGATAATATAATAAGATGTATCAGAATATGGATAAATTGACTTAAGTAATTATTTCTTTCTTTTGAATAGTGCTATGTAGCCAGGCCCTTCTTCTCAAGTGTCCCTGAAGGATCTTCTCAAATGAAACCCAACTTGGTATCACTCAGAGATGACAACAAAGGACTCACACAGAATACTGCTAAAGACAGGAAGTCACTTACACTGGGAAACAGTTTGACACACACAAAAGACTTTTAAGCAGCCCCTAAACACACATGCAATAAGCAATTAAACTGACACATGAAACAAACACATGTATGTTTTTGTTAGGTGCCATCAAGTCAGGTCCAACTCATAATGACCCTATGTACAACAGAAAGAAACACTCCCTGACACTGTGCCATGCTTGGCACTATGTCAGTACCTCTCTGCTCTTCACATGGTTTTCAATGGCTGATTGTTTTTTGGGAGTGGGTTGCCTGGTCCTTCTCCCAAGCCTATAGCACCTGGTGTTCCCAGGCAGTCTCCCATCCAAGTATTAACCAAGCTTGCTCCTGCTTAGCTTTTGAGATCAGATGGGATCAGACACCAGGGTGGTACAGCTATAGACAAACACACATATATACAAACATAAAAGCACTCATAGATACATAGAACCATGCACAGACTGATCAGAATCCTGACCATGACCCCTCTATTCTTCAGCTCCAGCCTTGTAGGAATCCATGGTTATGGTGGGAAATAAGACCCTTGCCAGCAATACAAAGTTAGTTTGCAGCCCAGTGAGAACCACATGTCTCTCTGGGTTACCATTATCACCACTGTTTTAACCTAGAGAACAAATCATCTTAAGTTCCATGAAGGTCAACAATTACACACATGCAGGGCCTAGGGGAGGACCCACATCTGGGGAGTTTTTCTACCAGGATGAGACCAATGTCAGTGCACAAGGTGGTACCCATAGGTGCCAGACAGACAGAGAAAAGTGTATGGCAATGGACACAGTGGTTATTAGAATGTCATAAACTGCATACATTCCCACCTCACCATCTGTGAGTTATACAATCATCATGAGGAAAGTCAAAATGATTAATATTTGTAACAGAGCAGGGACTGATCTCTCAGGCCAGCCTTCTCGGCACCAATATCTGAACAGTAATGGTTAGTTTGTGCCCATCTGTTTGAACTATTTTATGTGACAGGTCCTGTAGTGGGCTGAATGGTGCCCCTCAAAAAAAAATCCATATCCTAAGCTCTGAATTTGTAAACATTACCTTATATGGCAAAATAGTGGATATTATCTTACATTTGATGTGATTAAGTTTTTGTTGTTGTTAGGTGCCATCAAGTTGATGTCTGACTCATAGTGACCCTACAGACAACACTATTTTCAGTGCTTCTCTGCTATTCATAGGGTTTCCAGTGGCTGATTGTTTTTTTGGAGTGGGTTGCTGGCTCCTTCTCCCCAGCCTACAGTACCTGCTGTTCCCAGGGGTCTCCCATCCAAGTACTAACCAGGCCCCACCCTGCTTAGCTTCTGAGATCTGACAGGATCAGATGTCACAATAGGACAGCTACAGTCATATGATTAAGTTAAGGATCTTGAAAAGAAGGTTTATCCTCAAATATGTGATTTGGCCTTGTAGCCATTTTGGACTATTTCAACAAACTGTCATAGACGTTGTTCTTGTTGTTAGGTGCCGTCGAGTCGGTATCTGACTCATAGCGACCCTCTGTATAACAGGGGAAACACGATTGTCAGTGCTTCTCTGCTGTTCATAGGGTTTTCAATGGCAGATTGATTTTTGGGAGGGGGTTGCCAGGTCCTTCTCCCAAGCCTACAGCTTCTGGTGTTCCCAGGAGGTCTCCCATCCAGGTACTAACCAGGCCCGACCCTGCTTAGCTTCTGAGATCTAACGGGATGGGATGCCACAGGGCTACTGCTTCAGGCATCATAGACTAGTTAGCCTATAAATAATATGAATTTATTTCTCACCATTCTGGAAGGTAAAAGTCTAGAATCCAGGTACTTGTATGATAGGTTCTTAAAGGCCCTTTTCCAGGTTGCAGGCAGCCAAATTCTCTTTGCATGATTGCATGGTGGAAAGATGCCAAAAGAGCTCTCTGAGGTCCCTTTCATAACGGCACAGATTCTATGTATGAGGGCTTCACCCTCATGATTTAATTATTTCCCAAAATTTGCAACATGTAATGCCATCATATTGGGAGCAAGGACTTCACACATGAAAACTGGGATGGAGGAGATACACAAGCATTCAGTCTATTTCACACTCTAAGTACAATAACATGCATCCTCATATGAGAGAGCCAGAAGGAGTTGGAAGACATACAGACAAAGGTGAAGACAACCAGAAGAGGAAGAGGCAAAGCATCCACAAAGGCAGAGACTGGTGAGATGCAGCCACAAGTCAATAAATGCCTTCAGATACTAGAAGCTGAAAGAAGCCAGAAACAAGTTCTTCCCTAGACCATCTTGGAGAAGTGTGCTCCTGACAAAATCTTAATTTTAGAATTCTAGATACCAGAAACATGAAAAACCAAATTTTCTATAGTTTAGTCCATCTAATTTGTGTTAATTTATTAAACCTCCCTAAAAAACTAACACAAGTACACACAGGATAGGAGGTATACTCAGGATAGATGAACTAAGACTGCTGAGAGATGCATGAGCCTATACCTCGAATAATATCTATGCAGTGACCATCATCACTAGCAACACTCTGAAGGCTTTCTGTGGGCTCTACAGCAACCTCCAATTGCTTCTCTTTCAGAATCCATGTGGTGCATGTAGAGATGAAGTCTTTTTCCTTCTCATATCTGCAGGCAATTGATACCACTTTTCCATACGTAACACCTCTCCCCTCATTTGTTAGTCTAGCAACTCAGTTGATTTCTCCATCACTGTCCATATTGTGATCTTTGTTAAGAGGTCTCAGCTAGAAAGTGGCCATGGAAGATAACAAAATGGACTCATTATATTTATTAATGAAGGGTAACAGTGAATGCTGGCTGGAAATTCACATACACACACATAGGCACACACACACACACACACACACACACACACACCCCTTCCCTTGCCACACTTGGCTGGTATATTTTACAATGGCACTGTGAAATGTTGCAGTGGCAACAGAGCCATGTCACAATTTTCAGTGCATCCCAGAGCAGACAAAGGCACTGATGTTGTGTGGATTAAGGTGTCTTGCCTCTGGGTGGTGAGTACCACCACATTATCAATGTGCAAGTAGGGACAAAAGTGTCTTATATGTGACTTCCATAGAACAGTAGGTGTTTATATTTTGCAAAATTAAAGTTGATTTTGTTTCAGTCAAGTTCTTACATGGAACATGGATACATACAAGAGATTAAAAAGAAATTTCATCTGAAAATAATTACTTACAAAAATTCAGATTTGATCTTTATATGAGACAGAATATGTAAATAAACATTTTGGAAATCCAAAGTTAGTTATGATAACTACAGTATACATTCCCCTATGTGCCTGCAGATTGTCATGCTGTGGGGGCTTGAGTTTGCTGTAATGCTGAAAGCTATGCCACCAGTATTTCAGATATCAGTAGTTCCATCCATGGTGTACAGGTTTCACCTGAGTTTTCAGAGTAAGACAGATTGGGGAGAAGGAATTGGCAGCCCACTCCCATACAATTAGCCACTGAAAATCCTATGAATAGCAGAGAAGCACTATCAAATATAGTGTTGGAGAATGAGCCTCCCTCCCCCCCAAGGCAGGAAGAAATTCAACAAATGACTGGAGAAGAGTTGCCTCCTAAAAGTAGAGTTGACCTAAGTGACAGGAATAGAGTAAAACCCCTGAGACCTTCTTTTGATGATATGGCACAACTTCAAATAAGAAGAAACATAATGGCTATACTAATGGGCTCAAACATAAAAAGACTGTGTCTGTAGCACAGTGTTGGATAGTGTTTCTTTCTGTTGTACATAGGTTCACTGAGTCTAATCCAACTCGAAAGAACCTAACAACAATAACAACAAACAACAACAACAACTGTATATGTTAACTTCAGCACTTAATTTTCTTTTTTTATATCTTGTTTAGGGTATACAATACTAGAATAGTGAATGACATGCAAAAAATATTTAGAAATACTAGGTATGTGCAAGGGCTGGGATTTAGCTCAGTGGGTAGAGCACTGTACTGCAGTCTCTGAGGTCCCGAGTTCAATTACCAGCACCACAAAAATAGGAGAAGGGCCTGGCAATCCACTCCCAAGGCAATCCTGAAGCAATCAGCCATTGAAAACCCTATGAGGGTCGCTATGAGTCGGATACAGACTCGATGGCACCTAACAATAACAACAACAGGTAGGTGCAAAGTATATTCTGCCATCTTAGCTCAACTATGCACTTAAACTCACCATAGGTGGTACTTGGCCCTGGATTCACTTAGAGGGACAGAAGGATGGGTAAGGAAAGACATCTGACATTAGGGAAGCACTGAAAATTACTGTGCAGTGGACAGCTGGGGGCGCTGACACCAGTCCCCATAGCAGTCCTGGTGAGCATTTCAGTGTGATGGAGTGAGACCTGCGCAAATAAATGCAGGAGTAAGTAGCTTAGGAGTGAGGCTGCCTTAAAGTCCTTCACCCTAGATGTTGTTGTTGTTAGGTGCTGTCGAGTCAGTATCCGACTCATAGCGACCCTCAAAGTTTTCAATGGCTGACTTTCGGGATTGCCTTGGGAGTGGATTGTGAGGTCCTTCTCCCATTTTTGTGGTGCTGGGAATTGAACTCGGGACCTCAGAGACTACAGCGCAGTTCTCTACCAACTGAGCTAAATCCCAGCCCCTCACCCTAGATAGGAACCATATTAATACAGCTCCACAGGCAAAGATTTCAGGTCTCCTCAAAGGACATTTGAGTCACAGGAATCACCACACTTTGGGAAGTCCACACCTAGGGCTCACAAACTGTTATTTTTATTTCATTTTGTCCTCCCAATCAGAAGCAGTTCACAGTCAGAGGTCATTTTTGCCACACGCAATATTGCTCAGTATCACAGCTGATCTTATACTTTTATCAGGATTTCAGGCAAACAGTGCAAGAGTGTTAACCCAAGGTCAAATTGCACAAACAGGAGAAAGGATTCGTTTGACCCTTTGCTTATATAGTTTCATTTCAAAAACTTGTATTCTCAGGTGCTCCACAAAAAATTCAGAATTCAAACTTGAGTGAAAAATGACATACAATATAAGCCTACCTTTAAATTGTGATTTCACTTAACAGTTAAGACCATGACAAGGCAATTATTAGCCAACACTGAGGAGACATGTCATATCCTTGACTAGCATTTTAGTGAGGATAGTTTAAGAACTGTATAGTACTGATTTGGACAAGAAATGAGGAGTGGAATTCACCCCATTAAATCTCTAAAGTAACTAGTACAACGATGGACTTCCTAGATAATGGTACATTTTGCAAAAGTTCAAATACATAGAGAAATCAGTCCAGACAATTTTGTTCTGTTTAGCTCACTTTGTATTGGAATCAGATTCCAATGGCTTATAGGCTTTCCGGGACCATGTTACTCTTAAATCTACCAACTTTTCACTGCCCCTCACTGGCCACAGAGCCTTAGTTCTCTTCTACACACTTTGATAGCAAGGTTAATTATTATATATTATATTATATAATATACATAATATTATATATATATATATATATTATAAATATATATCATCTGAAAAATTTACCTTGACTTAGCTCCTCCCCAGCCAGCCTCCATGTCTATGATCATTTCTCTAAAGTGCAAAATTTGCCCAATAATACTTTTCACATGGACTGTGAAGAAAATGAGATTTGTTTGCAGCCCCAATTTCTCTTCTTGGGTGCACAGGAAGCAGCTTTTCCCAGCCTTTCTTCCAGTTGGGTTGAGAATAAGTAAGTCAGCTCAAAAAGGTAAATATGAACAAAAGTGATGCAACACAAATTGATGTAGAATTGATTTTCCTTTTAATGTATGGTATTTATAAGTCTTTGGGCTGGGATTTAGCTCAGTTGGTAGAGCGCTGCGCTGCAGTCTCTGAGGTCCCGAGTTCAATTACCAGCACCGCAAAAATGGGAGAAGGGCCTGGCAATCCACTCCCAAGGCAATCCTGAAACAGTCAGCCATTGAAAACCCTATGAGGGTCGCTATGAGTCGGATACCGACTCGACGGCACGTAACAACAATTTATATGTCTTTAGTGCTTTGTCCATCCTTTTTTATTCCTCTCCACCTCAGCAATGAGTGTGGGACCACATTTACAAAGGTAGAAGAATTAAATAGATTTTCCCAAGGAGAAGTTGTGGATAAGGGACTGTGGAAAGCTTTCCAGTAGTCCAAAACCTGAAGGTGGGCTCTGACAATAGACTTCAAGCTTGAGGGTACAGCATGCAATCTAATCTTTACTTCCTTAATTCTGTCTCCATAACTACGGGGTTTTCATTTTTTCTTTCTGTAGTGATCTACCTCTCCCTTTTCATGGCTCATATGATCATTTGCTTCAAAATTCTTTGTCTTTTTATGTGACTCATAGTATCTCGAAAGGGAAATATCCCCAAAGTATTACCTTCTCTCCACAAACTTCACTCACTTCATTAACTCTCCCTATAAAATGTTGATCTGCCATTGTGATTGATCTTCCTTAGTTTGGACACCTTTAAAATAATAGCCAGTCAGGTAGGCTCTTCTCTTCAGTAATGTTGATGTAGAACTGATTTTTCCTTTCAATTGTTAATTATGCATGGTAATTTTCAGTTTAGCAAACTTTCAGTTTTCTCCAACATCTTCATGCCTGATCATCAACATGATCTATGCTCCAGTTTGTATAAGTGTCCCTCAAAAGTCCGTATGCAAATGTCTGGTCCTCAGGATGGCAGTCTGGGGAGGTGCTTTGGATAATCTCATTATGATATGCCACCCTCCTCAGGGGGCCCAAATCAATGGAGTTACTAGATCGTGGCTTTAAACTTCAGGAAATATGAGACAAATAAACCTCTCTTTATTTAAAATGTGGCATGTGTTAGGGATTTTGTTATAGTAATGAAAAGCTGACTAACACAATCTCCACCCTTTATTTGTACGTTATCACTTACAATCTTTTCTCCTATGTTGTTGTTAGGTGCTGTCGAGTCGGGTATCTGACTCACAGCGACCCTCTGTACAACAGGGGAAACACTATTGTCAGTGCTTCTCTGCTGTTCATAGGGTTTTCAATGGCAGATTGATTTTTGGGAGGGGGTTGCCAGGTCTTTCTCCCAAACCTACAGCTTCTGGTGTTCCCAGGCAGTCTCCCATCCAGGTACTAACCAGGCCCGACCCTGCTTAGCTTCCGAGATCTGACAGGATAGGATGCCACAGGGCTACCGCTGCAGGCTTTTCTCCTATAAAAGTTTCCAACTCCTTGTTCTTGAGTCAGCCTTCCTATAAAGACAATACCTGACACACTCCACAGCTATAGAAGTCTTGAATCCTTTTCTCAGTTACTTGAGGTACTTTTAAATGTATTTTAAATTCTTCTATTTGTGTTTTGATGTAGTTTGTTATTCAAAAATCTGTATCTTAGTTGAAGTATTATATATTGATTATATATATTATATATTCTTTTTCTGAACACCAGTGATTTTCTTTCTCTAATGTTTTACTCTTATAGGATGCTTGTAATCACAGTTTGGGAAATATCTAGGACCTCCAGCATTTCGGAGTTTTCATCATTTCATCATAGAATGAAACAGGTTGACATTACATTTTGTTATATCTAGTGTTGAATGGCTAATGGCATATTCCGTGTCTCCCTGTACAGAAATACCTTCTTTGGATGACATGAAAATTCTACATGAAACAAAGAGAATTTTGAATGGCTGAACAATCATAGTGTCATATGCTACCTAACATATCCCATGCTGTCCATAAATACCAAGACTTGGTTTCACATCAGGTACTTTTTCCCAACTTACAACTCTTCAACATCTTCTAGATTTCTGAACATTACAGATCCCTAGGAGGATGATGTTCCTCCTTAGTTGTTCAGTCTGACAGAGTTCCCTGCAGCTACTGTGATTAGTTGATGTTCAGACAGCCTGTAGTTCCTAGACCTCTATTATATACCCAGAACCCCTCTGACACAAGGGATCCAGGGCTTGATTTCCCTGAATACTCTGGCAGATGCTTTGCTCAGGGTAGTTGTATCCTGGATCTAAATGAGCAAAGCTTGTCCTGTTGTTCTGTGTGGTAGGTCTTGCCTAGTCTCAGACATAAGACACTTTGGCAAAGTACCTGAGGCTTTACTCTTGTACCCTGCACTTATATTATACACTGCTAAATCTGAGAATATACTTGGTCTTCTGTCAAATCAGCTATTGGTTAAATCTATTCCATAGGCAAGATGCTACCCAGGGCATCAACATGGGAGAGTAGAAATAATGTTATGAAGAGGGAATGATACTAGGATGGGGCCACTATCTAAATGAAGAATTTGAAGTCCGTAGTGGTCCATATGGTGTGGAGTATATGGGAAGGTTTATAGTGTGACCCACATCCTTGTTCCCTGAGTTTTTCCACCAATCCTGTCCCTTCAAGAGGTCAATACACCCAGCAAACAATGGATATGGGTGAGTCCAGACTTGGTGGAGTCCCCAGTTCACACACTGGCTCCTCCATGCAACTCAAACATTAGATAGTATTTAACTGAAGGACACTTTATTGAAATCATGAAGTAAAATTTACTTTTCCTTTGTGACACTGTTAGAAACATTAACAGAAGAAATTATTTTCCTATTTCAAATGCCTCTGAGAACTAAATTCTCACAGATAATACTGTCTCATTTAAAGAATAGTGGGCTGGCTCATCAAACAAAAACCTGCTACTATATTTCCTAGAAAACATGATGTAATGGAAATAACTTAAAGTAATGTTTATTTTCTGAATCAATCCTAAAATTTGTGTCATTATCAAGATGCAGGATAAGAGAAAATAAAACCACTTGCACAGAAAAATTTCTATTCTAATATATATATATATATAAAACTATATATAGTATCTCTCTATATATATACATACATGCACACATGCTTATACATATACATATATATATATATATATGTATATATAGTTTTCAAAATATTTCAAAAATGCTTTGAGGACAAACCAAAAAATCTAGTGACTATATCATTGTCATATTTCAGGATTTTGACTACTAATATCACATGGAGAGTGAATGAAACCAAGAGGTAATACACACATCCATTTTTTCAATGAAGATGTCCCCCAAAAAAGATGAAAAAGAAAACAAACCTTGGCAGATTAAAAAAAGAAAGAAAAACAATCAAGCTTTAAAGAAGAAATTGGCTATTGTGGTTCACAGAAACTTCTTCTGAACTAGGTAAAGAAAGAGGACATCTTACCAGGAATTTCCTATTGGGATTTTATTGAGGGGGGGAGAAGAACTAAAAGATGAGCAAGGTAGAGCAGGAGGGGGGAGGTGGCCCAAGGAGAGGGTATGAATAGATTGTCCAGAGACACTCCGTCTTGGATGGAGTATTGCCTCATACACAGAATTCAGGGAAAAAATTCTGTACCAAACATTTGCTTGCCAAATTCACAGAGGTCCACTTCCAGAAGCTGGAATTGAATTGCTCTTTCCCTTATTATTTGTTTCAGGTCTTCAGCTTCCTGTCTGGCAACAATGAGGTTTTGTTTGGTCTCCTGAGCTCTCAGCCAGTCATCAAGAACTTTTCTTTCCAAAGACAGAATCTGCCACTGATAAGAAGAAATGATTCTTTTCAATTGTGCTTTGAGATTTTGAAATAGCTTTAGATAGAGCTCTAGTTCTTCATTCTCATGGATCCTCAGGTCCTTGGCTTCAGAACTTCCAACCTCTTGCTCTAATTCACAATCTGCTTTGGCAGGTAATAATGCCAAATAATCCATTTCTTTTTGGTGATAGAGTTTAGTCATTTTATTTTCTCTCTCCTCATGGTATTGATCTGTCTTTTTGATGGAGGCTTCTATAGTCTGGGCACCTTTATGATGACCTCTTAAGTGACATTTTTTCATTTCTTTAGAATTGTTATAGAATGGATCATTCTCTCTAACTTGAATGTTTAAATGTACATCATTTGATGTTGCAACAACCTTCAGTTTCTTCTTGTATACTTTGGCCTGGCTAGCAACATGATCTTCATTTTCTATTTCTTCTGATTGTAGGTTTTCATCCATGTCCTTCACTCCCAGGAAAGCTTCTAATTCTTTTAACTTGAGCCACTCTTCCTGAAGATACATGGCCTGATTCTTCACATAAGCCATAAAGATCATTATGGAGAGCTTGAACCATTTTTCAATTGCTTGTAGAAGTGTTAAGTATATTTCAGATTCTTGTGCTTGTGTTCCATTGGCTTTCTTTTCTTGGTCTAGAGGTTGAATCTTCCCTGCTGTCCCGGACATCAGCTGCTCTTGGTCTGAACATTGATATTTTTTTTTCCTCCTATGTCTTACCACAATGCATATGATGTTCCTCTTTACAGGCCTGTTCACAGGTCTGAACATATCTAACTCATCAGCCACTTCTGAGTTTTCATCTTCCAACCTCAGTTGAAACTTGTCAAGAACATTGCATCCTACTAAAGCTACTACTGTACTGCTGCTGGCAAGTTCTTTGTTTCTCTGTAGAGAAAGTCTTTCTTTGAATGTCTGAACAATTTTGACTAGAAACAAGAGAACTATCAATACCTGAAACATCTCAACACACTTCACCATTTCCCACTGATATCCAGAGTCAATAAGGCTTAATTTCATATGGTCAGGGGCTTCTGCCATGAAGTCCTCCAGCGTCTCCTGGGTTTGATAACAGTCCATAGCCTCCACAGGATGAAGTTGCTCCATTGTGCCCCCATCTGACTCAGAAGAATCCAGAGATACTGTGGTAAGTCAGAACACACCTCACTATGGAGACTGTTCTGAGTTCTTCCCGGAATTAAACATACACCAGGCATCCAAGGTAACCTACTCCTGATAAGGGTCTGGTGGGCAGACTCACAACAATGAAGCCCTCAAATACCATCCACCTTACCCTTGCCTCTTTCCTTAAAAGAAATCACTGTTCATTTTCTTTTGGAGTCATGCCCAGTTTTTATTTCACAGATATAGAATGATGAGAAAAGCTCATCTGTATAGCCTTTTGGAACTAACGTGAGGGATGGGAACCCTAAACCCTGAGGGACCCTGTGGGACAGGCAGATGTTTCTGGGAGGTACCCCCATGCCATCCTGTAGGAAAAGCAGGGGGCAGCTCTGCCCTCTGCTGGTCATATTCTGAACTGAAGGAGGCCAAAAATAGGTGCAGAGAGGTCAAATAAGATCTTTGACAGGAAGTTAGCATGAGACCTGAGGGACATGGAAAGAAAAAAAGGAAGTTCAGACAAAGGAATCAACTTTGGCAAATGATCAGGGGAAGGGAATAAGCCTGACCTTCATCAATGATCAGCAACGATAGCCCTGCAGTCCTGGAGAATCATGTGAATGGCAATCTCCACTGGCTTCTACAGGGCACCATCCTCTAAGGTGTGGGGCTCTGGTCTCTGGATCTTAAAGTTCTGGGCTCTCATACGTAGGCTGTAGGCTGGATTCACATAGTGACTAAGGATTTGAAATCTGGAAGGAGGATTAGGGCTCTGAACCTGCTCTCACTGTTCTGTTCTTAGAGTTTGTAGCCCTGGACTACATAGTCGAAGCCCTGGGTCTTGCTTCCAATTGCTGGAGTTGCCCCAGGGTAATGATCTTAGTTCTCTGGAGGAAAGGAGGCTTCATGCTTTGTGTGTTGGGTCTCAAATTAAGGGTGATTGGCTTTTCTTGAGGCCTTCTGACTCTGAGTCTGTGCTTAGCAACTGGCGTCTGGGTTCCAGGAGGTTGGCTTTTTACTGACCCTTGTCTTTAGCCATAACAGGGCTGTGGGGCCTGTAAGTTTAGTTGAGCCATTCAATATTGTCTCCTCAGTGAAGGTTCACTGTTCAGCTTCTGAGCACTGGGGTTAGACGTCTGGGTTACAGCCCCTGCCCATGCAGTTAAGTCTTTGGGCTCAGTGCTGGTCAGTGATGAAAGGACTGCATTCCATTTTGAACCTCTGGGATAAAGACTGTGAAGACTGAGCCTCAGGCTCTAAATTCAGGATGTAAGTTCTCTTGCTTGGCTTTGGGGTTCAGTGCTTGAGCCAAGGCTCAGAGTTCTGCCTGACGCTGAGGGGATCCTGGCATGGAGTGGGAGGTGGGGGTATAAATGTGAGACAAAGGTGAGGAGATAACAGGAACCACTATATTGGCATCTGTTCAGCAGCATTAGGGGCCAGGTCAAGTTCTTCTCCCTCCTAAGCTCTAGGACTTTCAGAAGTTACTTCAGCCACCTAAAGAGAGGCTTGGCTCTTCACCTAGTGGTTGGTAGTCAGAAATGAGCTCATTTACATGAACCTAAATTTCCTTACCAGTAAAATGAGGACTTAAATAGAACTCAGTAGGCAAGAAATTCCTGTCTAGTTGAAAAACAATGACTAGCTCAGCACTTGTAATTCTGTCTTGAAGGAGGCTCCTGCCAGGATCCTGCATTCCAGGGCCATCCTATGGAACGCCTACAAATATCCTGGAGGAGGCATTATCCCCTTGTCACCAAGGGCAAATAGTCGAACCTTGCTCCAAGGTGGTTAAGAACAGAGGTTGAGCTTTCCCAAGCATACTTGCTACACCTTCCCCTATTCAGTACATACTGATCTGGCCCTTCCTTCCTGAGTCCAGGGCAGACCAACTGAATCGCACAGCCTGGGAGTACAGAACTCTTCTGATCCAGGGGCCACCACCAGGCAAAGGTAAAATTTACAATTCAAGAGGCAAGTATTCATTTCTTTTCAGAAAATGCTGACTTTTGCTGCTGCAGTTATGAAACTGCGGAGCAATGGTCATGCGTTATGATTTTAGGATTCCAGGTAAGAGTCTGGTCTGAACTGTTGAGGAGCAGGAGTAATCTCATGACTGGACATCTTAACTGTTTTCTCGAACTGTGGAGGAACCGAAAGAGTCCACAGCTGTTTCATAGAGAAGCAGCAGTCACTTAGGCAAGCCAGGAGAGGGGCACATCTGTCATTTTGTATTGTGCATAATGACCTTTCCTTTCTGTGCTCAAACATGATTCATAAGTGATATAAATTTTGTCTATTAAAATTTTTGTCCTACAAACATACCCATGAGCAATATTTTCTTGGAATGTTGTTTCCATGTTTTGATATCAAGATCATACTACAGTCGTCAATGAATTGGGGAGTTGTGGGGCAAACACTTTCAGGTCTGGCCCAGATGTTCGGACAGAGGTGCTGCTGCACACACAGATATCTTAATCACAAGTCACTCAGGACCCTCAGGTGAGGGGAGTGGACTCCTGCAGCCCTCAGGAACACAGCAAGAGAAGGGGAGAAAGGAAAAGCTCTGGGTGCTTTTGCCTTATGGGGACTGAAAGCAGCTCTTTATTTTTCTCTCTTTCTCTCTCTGCCCTGAGGGGCATAGAAAAACCCAAACAAGTTTTACAGGGTCCCTTGTTTGAGCCCCACCTCTATGTGGGGCAAGCGGGAGAAAGGAAAAAGCCTCTCTCTCTGTCCTGGCAAGGGTGGGGAGAAACCCAAAGTAGTGTTAGCAGCCTAAATGTTAGTTCTTTATGCTGCCTTGGGGGCAGCTGTGGCTCTTCTGCCTCCAGAGCTGGGACAGGAGACAGTCCTCAGCTTCTGTCCCTAGGCGCTGGACAAAGGGACTGTCCTCAGCTTGCTTGCAGTCCTTGAGAGTGCCGTCTAGTTGCCCTGGTCTCAGTGGTCATGAGGAGAGATGCTTCTGTGTTGCTGGTCAAATCCAGAGAGAGTTCTTTCTTCCTCAGTGATCAGAGGAAGAGAGAGTTCCCAGCAGGAAACATCAGTAGCCACAGCTCTCACCAGCAATGGCACCACCAGCTCCACCAGCTCTCTAACCACCATCCACCATGGTATCACGACCACCAGCTCCCTGCCACCTGCTCCCTCACATGCAGAGCCAGCTTTGTTTATATAGCCCTTGGGTAACTAATTGCCTTAACTGCCTCAAAATAACAATCAGATGGGGGTGCGAGGGGATAGGCGCAACCAGTTTAGGAATGACATTCAAATAAAAAGTGAAACCAGATGTCACTCCTTTGGTAATCAAGGGCAGATCCTTGATTACCAATTGAAGGGCAAGATGAGGGTTGAATAATTCCCTACAAGGAGCATAGCTTATTCATCCTTTCTGAAATAATTTATATATCATTTATTTTATTTCTTCCTTAGTGATCAATTGCATTCATCTGTGAAATCATCTGAGTCTGGAGCTTCCTTGTGTGGAACAATTTTTTTTACAAGAAATTTGTTTTCTTTGGTTGATAGAGGGCTATTCAGAAATTTCTACTTGATTTTCTGTCATTTTGCTACATTTTATTTTTCAAGGACCCTAGCATGCAAATCTATGGATATGAAGTTTATAGTCATCCCTTATGCTTTTGAGATCTGTTAAGATCAGTAAAGACAACCAGTTTTCTTTGTTGATATTTCTAATTTTGGTTTGTTAGACTCAAGTAGTCTCAAAGATATTGATAAATATGTATTGATTTGTTGCCTGAGATTATAGGTGGTGAATTAAGAATTGGAACTCAAATTGAAGTATCATATCACAATTTTTTAAACAATACTTTCAAAATTCTATTTTTCAAGTGGAAAGAATAATTCTTTGGGTGAATATTGGAAAATGTTTTTATTGGAGTAAATAATCACATGAGCTACAAAGACAGTAGTTCCTACATAAAATCCTCAGCAGCAAGAAAAACAAAACATAAGCACAAAGGACATTTATATTTTCTTGTTGCTTCCCTTAATACCAGTTGACTATGCTGTCATAACTCAATTTCATTTCATTAATATTATTTGCCATGACTGATAACTGGAAAAATCAAGGAAAAAACCATGTGCCCTGTTGGTGGTGACATTTTTTTGTGAAGACAGCAGAGGGTGCTCTTCTATTGTGATATTACAGGAACCACTTGAAAATCTGTTTCAAGATGTTTTCTGAGTAGCAAGAAATGTATTTAATAAAACCATTGTTTTTTGTTTTACTTCAAGTTTTTGGCTTTCCATAGAGGCAATTCTTGAAACTTAAGTAACACTAAAGTATTCCTGTTCAATCAATCATCCTTTAAAACATGAAAACTCCAGTCTTTCAATATAATAAAAACTTATTTGCTTAGGCATAGAAAATTGATAACAAATTTAGAGAGACTAAAAAAAGGGACTCTTTCCAAATTTACTAATACTGCACAACCAGTTAAAGTTTCTCTTATGGAATTTTTTAAATGTAATGTAGAGGTGATAACATCATGCCCTCAATAACGCCTATTGATTCTCTCCCATGCCCAATACATACTGGATGATTTTAAATCCAGTTCAGTCATATCATTGTGTTAATCCTACTATAAATTATGTATTTCAGAAAGATAAGAACTGGCCAGCGTGGGCTACATAGTGAGTTTGAGGCCAGTTTAGATTATATAGAGACTCTGTCTCAATAAAACAAAAACAAAACAAAACAAAAACCACTATTTTTTCTTAAACATAGTAAATAGTACCATTTTATATCTTTAAAGATTAATAATGCCTAATATTATAAAATACTATTAGTACTTTCCCTTAAATTTTCACATTTATTCAATATATCTTCAAAAAGGGATAAATGTTACATTTGATTATTATGTCTCTAGAGTCACTTTTTATTTATAGAACACTCCTCTTTTTATTCATGCATATATATATATATATATCTATATATATATATTGTTGTTAGGTGCCATTGGGTTGTATCCAACTCATATCAACCCTTGTAGGGTTTTCAATGGCTGATTGTTTGGGGATTGTCTAGGGAGTGGATTGCTGCATCCTTCTCCAATTTCTGCAGTGCTGGGAATTGAACTTGGAAAAATATATATATATATATATATTTGTGTATATATATATATATAGTACATATATATATACATATATATATATATATATATATGTATATATATATATATATATATATATATATGTAGTGGTGCTTGGGGTTGAACCCAGTGCCTTGCACATACTTTGCATGTGCTATACCACTGGACTGCACCCTCAGCCCATTTTTTATATTTTATCTTGAGACGGGGTCTATGTTACATTGGCTGCCTCTGCCCTCTAATTAGCAATCCTCCTGCCTCCACCTCCCAAGTTGCTGGGATTACAGGAGGGAGTCACTATGCCCAGTTTTCTTGCCTCTTTTTTTTTTTTAAGAAATTAAATTTATTTTGTTTTGCCTTGCTATTCATGATATGGCCCATGGAAACTTTTGGGAAGCTTATAATAAATAAAATTTTCAAATGTCATCCCATCCTACTAAATCAGACTCTGCCTTTTAACAAGATCCTCGGGAAATTTATATTCATGTTAAAATTTGAGAAGCATTCATATAGTTTCTTAATATCTACATTTTACAAATTGCAGGTCTATGAAATCATTTATCATATTCTTCTAATTGTAATTAAGTTTAGAGGATTGATATGATTCCATTGTAATTTCCTGTCAGGGCTACTTCCTAGGTGCTTTATCTATTTTTAATGGAGGGAACACATGTCTAATTTTATAATTTTTAATGATATTATCACTCCTTGAAAACCATTGCTTTTACCTAGTAATTTAAGGGCTTATATAATGATGATATGCTAATTGTATAATTATTTCTTCTTCTCCTCTTCTTCCCTCCCTCCTCCTCTTCCTCTCTCTCTCCTCCTCCTCCCTCCTTCTTCTCCTTCCTCCTCCTTCTCATTCTTCTTCCTTTTCATTTTTCTTCTTTCTCAACAAATCATCACTATACAATTTAGGCTGACCTCCGACTCACAATCCTCCTGTCTCAGTCTTCCAAGTGTTAAAATTATAGGAGTAGTCCACAATGCTGGACTATTTCTTCTTTTATTAACTGAGATAATTCTAAAAAAGATATCATTTTCCTTATCTGCTTTATTTAACTTAAGCTAAAATTCATATGGGCTGGGATTTAACTCAGTCAGTAGAGCGCTGCACTGCAGTGTCTGAGGTCCCGAGTTCAATTCCCAGCACTGCAAAAATGGGAGAAGGACCTGGCAATCCACTCCCAAGGCAATCACGAAGCAATCTGCCATTGAAAACCCTATGAGGGTCGCTATGAGTCAGATACCAACTTGACGGCACCTAAGAACAACAACAAAATTCATATAACAATGAACATTATCTCTCCTCCCACCCTTTTTAATCACTATCCAAAATAATAAGTTGATCTGTAGGCCAAGAAGTAGTAGAGGAGAAAAAAAAAATGAAATTCCTCTACTCTTATAGATTCTTTGGATCAACTTCAAATTCAACTGACAAGAGATAGATAAACAGGAGAAAAATCATTTTAATCATGCACATAAGCATGAAAGCTCCAACAAACTTGAGGCTCTAGGAGGGGTCAGATCATTGAGGCTTATATAGCTTTCTGAGCTACAGGAAGGAATTGGAGCTCAGAACTTCTGGAGGCTGGTAGAGACCAGTTTGGGGAGAATGAGGGGAGAAGGAACATTTAGTGAATAATGGTTAACTTGTTGTATATATCTTAAAAGTCTCCCAGGAAATACAAGATGTCTGGAGTAGCCTTCTTATGCTACAGATAATTTCACTAGTACAGACTTCCTTTTGGATGTAAATTTCTTTTACAAAAGGGTAGCTTTGGGGAGTATTATGGTGTCTTCAGTTTCTTAGAAAAATCAGCTCAAAATATGCCAAAGCCATCAGTACATTTTAAGGTAGCATATTCTGATCTGCTATAATCCTATTTTTGGGGTGGTATGCTCTGAGGTCCAACCATACCTAACAGGTTTTGTTTTTTGTTTTTTGTATTTTTTGAAGTATAATTATGAACTCACAGGATTTTTAAAATAATACTTGCTGGTTTTAATTCACCACAGTCTTATTGAATCTCAATTTGTCCCATCATTTACTACTGAGATATGCTTCATGTGGGCTTTTAACTCATTTTGACATAACCATGACCCTAATCATCTCTGATGGCTTTCTTCACTTTCTGTTATTACAAAATATTCCTGGCTTTTCCTGTGTATTTTATGTCTCAGTCGTGGAATCAACCACTTTTCCCAGGATACCTATATTTAATTTGTAAGAAATGATATTTAGAGATCAGAATCTGTGCCCTAATGGAGTTCATTTTTACGGGATAATCATTGGTCATTGTTTCTAGAATATTTTAGTGGAAAGAAGGAAGAAATGGACATTTTAAAGAATATGCACATGTGTTTATTGTAATAATTTAAACTTTATGTATTTATTGCAATAATTTAAACTTTACAAGTACAGAATTTTTTATTAACTTTTATGATATTGTTATAAACTTTTTTATTATGAAAATCCAGATTCCTGATGACATTAATGTAATTAATCATGATTTAATGCTACTACACTTGCAAAACAGTTTCAGAATAAAGCTCCAAAATTGTCACTAATGATATAACGAGTGAAAATCATTTTAGGGTTTGTTTTGTTTTGTATTGCAGTTATTTTGTTCTCAAGTTATGTCTTGTTAAGAATGTAACATCAAATTATTGTGCTTTAAAATAATCTGAAATGATTTCTGATTGTGTAGTGGCCAATAAGGAGTTACAGCTCAATACGGAATTACACTTATTTATTTTATTTTGCTTCCTATTTTGGGGAATGTCTTTTTATTTCCATTTTTATTTAATTTTATTTTACAATTATGTATATCATTTTCATTCTTCCGAATTCAAATGTACAAAACAAGAAGTAGTCTGAGAAGTGTAGCTGTAGGTTGATTTCACAAAACAGAACAACAGCTAAATCAGGTCACAAGTTTACTTGGTACAGAACAAAATGCAATCAAAATAGGAAACATGCACTTTTTTCAGGCTCCCTAAAGTGAGATGCAGTGTAGCTAAATCTATTTTCTTTAACTTGCTTTATTGATTTTAGAAAGTACTAATGCATGTGATATATACATAGTGTTTTGCTAGGTGGAGAAACTATGGCATTTGTGGCCAATCCCACACACTGTTTGTAGTTAGCATATGAAGGGAAGAGAGGAAAATGTATATGTCTTTCAGGAGGTGGTGAATGATTTCATCATTATTTTTTAATGATTTAAGAATTTTTCAGTTAAATTATTTAATTTTATTATTAATTTGTATTGTTTTATGTTGTCTCTCTTTGATTTTTCCTGTTACATGTCATAGGTAGGACTACTTGACCTATTTGGTACTAAGACCACAAAACATGACATATGCCCATAATTTTTAAGTGCGCAATACAGTATCATTAATCTTTGAGACAGTATCATGCAATAGAGTTCTATAACTTGTCCATATTGCATAACAGGAAATTTATACCTATTAACTTCCTATATTACAACTGTCCCTGGCCCCTGGCAACCACTATTCCACTCTCTATTTCTGTGAATTTCATTATTTTATTTGTCCTTTTGTGACTGACTTATTTCATTTAGCATCATGTCTCCCAGGCCTATCCATGTCGTTGCCTATGACAGGAGATTCTTCTTTTTCAATGACTGAACAATATTCTCTTGTATGGATGTGCATATATCACACTCTCTTTATCTATTCATCCATCAGTGAATACTTAACATTCTTTCATGACTTGACTACTGTGAATAATGCTACAACCTGGAGTTCAAATATATATTAGAGATCCTGATTTTATTTATTTTGAACATATTTACAAAAGAAAGCTGACTGAATCATATAGTGGTCCTACTTTTACATTTTTGAGGAAACTCCACACTGTTTTCAATACAGACTTCACTATTTTATTATGTAACCATCAACAGTGCTTTCCCAAGACTTCAAGTGACTCTAACCATAGCTGCCATCTGCTTGCAATCACATGAGAGAGATCAAGAAAGAATCATCTATCTAATTCAAGTCAACCACAGAAGTGTAAGAAATAATGACAAATTATTGTTTTAAGCACTGATATTTGGGGCAAAGTTTGCACAACAGTAGATAACCAAAATACCACATCCTAATTGCTATCAGAAAGAGTAATCAAAATGTATAAAAGAAAGACGTTTTGACTCTGGGGAATGGCAGAGAAAATTTTGACTTATGTCTTGGAGGGTAAGAAAACACTTTGAGGGAAAATATAGAGATAAGATTACACAGAATATCTGGGGAAAACATCACCAAGAGCATTTTAATATATAGTTCAAAAATAAAATATATGAATATTTCTTAGAGTTTTATTTAATAAAACAATATCACTAAGTTAAAAAAGAAAACCAATAAAAGGAAACTAGTTCAATTGTATATGCTTTAACCAAAAATAGCAATTAGAGTACTGAGTGGAAAGACATATTGAGTGGAAAAGATGGAATAATTTAACAAATTAGTTCTTAGTTGAGGAACTACTTGTAGAGTAGTACTATGTCTATGTACCTCTGTCTAATACATAACTTACTAATACTCAATAAAATGCATGGCAGGCCAGGCATGTTGGTGTATGCATGTAATCCCAGTGACTCAGGAGGCTAAAGCAGGAGGATTGCAAGTTCGAGGTCAGAGGCAGCCTGTGCAATTTAGGGTGACCCTGACCCAAAATTTAAAAAGTAATAAAAATGGGCTGGGGGGGTGAAGCCCAGTGTCAGCACTAACAAAGTATGTGTGAGGCCCTGGGTTCAATCTCCAAGTCCCATAATAAGTAAGTAAGTAAATAAATAAATAAATAATCATGGCAAATTGTTTTATATTTTCAGCTTATTTTATGGAAATCACAGTTTGCTTTCCCATTCTTCCCAGATGTTTATTTTACCCTATCTTTGTAAATAGTCAAATTTTCAACCTTAGGGTTTAAAATGGTAGAATAGAAAATATTTTCCTTAATGTAATTGATCAGTATAAATCAAACAGTTTTACCTGATTAACAACACACTACACAACTTTACCTCCTAAGTCAGAAGGGTGAACTAATTTCCTGGAAAGTCTGAAGAAAGATTGGACCACCAAACACCACAAGGAATGTGACACATTTGGACCTGAGAAACATCTGGAACCAGGCATTTTTATGTTTCAGAATCATTCTCTACTTTTTCTTCAAGAGATACTCAGAGATAGTGATATCATTTTACCGATTATGTATTATTATTCCAATTTATCATGAAGAAGTTAAATATAGAGAATCTAAGTGAAATCTCAAAGTCACACAACTAGTGAGTAATAAAGCCGGCATTAAATCCATGCCATTCTGTCTCCAGAGCCTGAAATCAGAAATATTAAATTTGAACACTCTCATCTCGTCTCCTCAATTACTGGCTAATGTGCAAATATCTATTCATTAATGACATTCATTGTTATGACTTAAATAAAAAAGGTTATGTGTTTATGCTTGGTCCTCAGCTGGTGACTCTGTTTGGGAAGGCTACTGAACTTTAGCAAGTGGGAAGAAGGTCACTAGATGTGGGTCTGTGATGATTGCCCAGCCCACAGACAGTCAAACTCTCTGTTTCCTGCTGACATGATGTGAAGAGGCTCCACCACAGACCTTTCCCCATCCTTCTCCATGCCTTTCTGACAAGTTGAACTGAAATTTTCTGAACCATGACCCAAATAAATCCTTTCTCCTTTAAGTTGTTGCTGTCATGTATTTTGGTAACAACAATGTAAATGCTAACTAAAAAAGTAGTTAAGCATACTAATTTAAAATTTGTTATTTTTGTTGTGTTAAAGTGGGTGAATATTGGCACAACTGATAGTTCAACTTCCTTGACTTAGACATCATTCATTTATAAAAGACATTTAAAATAGATTACATTGAAATCCAACATTTGAGATGGAAAATAAAAATCAGCTCTGGTTAGCAATACATATGAAATGATATTTGCCTTTATCTACAAAATGTGATCCAAAGATATGGTATCTAAATTAAAAAAGTATATATGTGTATGTGTGTGTGTGTGTGTGTGTGTGTGTGTGTGTGTAATAAAAGGCACATTGTCTTTAATTTCCTTCAAAATACTCCTCCTGTCTTCAAATACACTTATCCTATCCTTTTTGCTACTTTCTGAAATAGTCCTGGACATCCTATTTTGTAAGTATCTTTAATTTCATCCTCCATCATGAAATGCTCCATGTCATATGTCACTTCTGGTATGGTAATTTCTGTCAAATAAAAACATTATGGTGTGTTCTCATCTATCTTATTCATCAGACCTGGTGCTATGTATGCAACTTCTGGTTATTCCCCAAAGCCAAAATGACCATGAAAGGTAAATGTTTTAAATTGATTCAGAACATGAAGGAAGCCCTAACAACACTACCCAAAGACATTCTCAAAAGAGGACTTCCAGAACTGCTTCAGAAAATGGGAAGAATAATGGGATAAATGTTTTTTAAGCTAGAGGGAGTATTTTGAGGGGGATAAATGGCAATATATCTTTTATGGTAATTTGTTTTTTGTTTAAATATTCACAGTAAACTGGCTGTGGTGTGCATGTCTACAATCCCAGCACTCAGTAGGCTGAACCAAGAGAATCAATACAAGTTTGAGGCCAGCATGGTCTACGTAGAGAGTTCCAGGCCAGCCTGGGCTATAGAGTGGGAAAAACAAACAAATAAACCAGCAAACATTCACCATATCTATTGCTCACACCATGTGCTTGCTACAAAAAGTAATCTCAGATTTAAAAGAATATCAACAATAATTTGCCTCTGATTTACTCATTGTAGTTGAATATTATTGTACTATCTTCATTATGATAGTAAAATTGGTAACACCATAATAATATAAACCTCTATCATTACAACAATATAAAGTATAACTATTAGATGTTTTGAAATTAACCTAAAAAAAACCTCTTCTCATCTTCCTTAAAGATGAGAATGAGAGTCAGTAATCTAAAGGGTCACTTTCAGTTGTCTTTTACCATCATCATTATGTACTTTCATCAATATTAATTTAATTTATAAGCTGACAGTCATTTACTACTTAAGTATAGTCTTTTTATGGCATTTTTTATTTCCTTGAGAATTAAATTTATTTAATAATTTTCTTCCTTGGTATACAAATATATTGCAGAAGAGCATCTGTATTACCTAAAAATAAAATTTAGTAATAATTTATTTTCCACTTATTTCATATCTCCTTTAAAATATGTTGCATTACGTGAGAGATGATAAAAATTTTTAAGTTTCCAAAGACCAGTTTTCTACACATTACATCTTTTATTATCTAACAGCTAAAAGTCATGGTATCTCTAGAAAAATCAAGTTTTATGTGCTAAAACATGAATCTTAAGAGTTTTGCGTAAAAAAGATAAAGTAGAAGTGCATTTCTCTATTTCTCCTGGTAAATTCAACTTAAATTCCCAGACATTATATGTAAAACAAGCATAAGACGACTCTAAAATGTAAACAGAAAAAAAAAGAAAGAAAGAAAGAAAGAAAGAAACCTATCTAGGTATTTTGGGACCTGAGGAACAACACAGCACTTAATTCTCTGGGGTTTTTGTCTAGTATATTTCAGACTGGGAGCTGAACAAAACTGCAACATGGAAATCTGGAAATGCAAATGGGTACAGCGCGCGCGTGCGTGCGTGCGTGCGTACTTTTAAAATAAAAAATAAAAAGCCAACAGAGCTGGGAAATACTGAGTGAAAGGTCAAAGAGAAATGCAGCCTTGCAAGACAGAAAACTTTGAGACAATAACATTTCTACTCTAGCCAAAAACCACAGAAAAAACAGGAGTTCCATCCCAATTCTAAACAGTGGAGGCTGAGTTGAAGTCTAGACTTTACCTTCTCTAGGCTGTAGGAAGATGTTCCAACCTCCTTGCCAGGCTGGCGAGAAAAAAGATCCCGAACTTTCATCACCAAAGGGCTATAATTTGCCCATACACACAAGAAGACCAAATGGGGAACATAGAATTCCATTTCTTTCAGTAACAAAATGCTTCACCTACCATATTAATGTCATAAAAGGAATAAAGCAGAGTGAGAATTTTCTGAATCACTCAGAAGTAACAAGGCCACCCTCTCATGGTATCAAGGATACAATCACAGGGATTAGCAGTGATTCATCCTTTACCATCCTAGCAAGGGGAATAGGCAAAGGCTTACTGGGAAGCCAGAAGTTATACCTCCATTCAGAGACAAAAAGGGACCATCTTGCAAGTATTTGTAGTTTCACCCCATCTGTCAGTAAAAGGTAGTATTTACCCTTCCCTTGTTAGCATGATGTCAGATAAGGTCTGCTAAAGCGCAGCAATGAAATTAGACCTAGAATCCTAAAACATGTCAAATGTTAATGTTTCAATAGAAAATCATGTGTCATACCAAGAAATAAGGAAAGATAGTCAATATAGTCCATGTTGGAATTATCTAAGGCTTCTAAAGGAGTTATTATAATAATATTTCGATGATTAAGACAAACATGCTTGAAACAAATTTTAGCAAATGAGAAAATCTTGGTAAAGAATTCAAAAATCAAAGGTAAAAAATGATAGAAGATATAAAGAGAACTAAATGAAAATTTTAAGATAAAAAGATATGATAACCAAGAAAATAATAATAATTATGGTAATTATACTCCAATAGGTGGTTTCCACAACAAAACATGGAGAAGAAAGAATTGGGAAACTGAAAGCAATGGCATTTATCCAATGTGAACAGTAGAAACAAAAGAAAACATCAAGAACAACAACAAAAATGATCTGAGCTCAAGAGAGTTGTGAATAACAAACATTGCTGTCATCAGAGTCCAGGGATGAGAGAAAAGAAATGAAATGAAAGGGAATTCAAAGAAATAATAACTAATACATTTTCAAATTTGGCGAAAGACATAAAACTACACACTCCAGAAGCTGAGTAAACCACAAATAGAATAAATTTCGAGAAACCCACACCAAACCCCTTAGAGCCAAATTTCTGACCACTCAGGACAAAGTAAATGTCAAGGACAGAAATGATACCATACTGATAGGAGAAAAATAATTAGAATGACAATAGATTTTTATCAGAATTCATGGAAGCCATCAGGAAACAACACAATGTTTTTAAACTACTGAAAAAAAGAACTGTTAACCATGAAATCTATGTCCAGTAAGCAAATCCTTCAAAAATGTAGGAACAATGAAGAGATTTTCATAGCTAGAAGAGGGAGTTGGGGTTTAGCTCAATTGGTAGAGTGCTGTACTGTGCTCTCTGAGGCCCCAGGTTTGATCCCCAGCACTGCCGAAATGGGAGAAGCATATGGCAGTTCATTCCCACAACAATCCTGACACAATTAGCCATCAAAAACTCTATGAGTAGCAGAGAATCACTAAAATAGTTCCAGGCACAGTGTTGGGGAGTGTTTCATTCTGTTGTAAATAGGGTCACTATGAGTTGGAACCAACTCAATGACACCTAATAACAGAGTTAGAAAAGTTTTTCAAATTACCTTAAAGAATGTTCTCTAAATAGAAGGAGAGTAAGAAAAAGCAATAATGGAACACTAGAGAGAAATAAAGGAAAACAAAAATACATAAAAATATATTTCTTTCATCCTTGAGTTTTAGAAATTGTGTTTGATGGCTGAATCAAGACTTACAATGCTATTTGATGTGGTACTCTATGCAGAGGAAATATTTAAAACAATTATAAATTGAGATAAAGGAAAGTAAGGTTATTTCACTTGAGTTGGTAAAATGTTGATTTCAATAGACTTTGATAAGTTGTTGTTGTTGTTAGGTGCCATCGAGTCAGTACCCGACCCATAGCCACCCTCTGTACAACAGGGGAAACACTATTGTCAGTGCTTCTCTGCTGTTCATAGGGTTTTCAATGGCAGATTGATTTTTGGGAGGGTGTTGCCAGGGCCTTCTCCCAAGCCTACAGCTTCTGGTGTTCCCAGGCGGTCTCCCATCCAAGTACTAACCAGGCCCGACCCTGCTTAGCTTCCAAGATCTGATGGGATCGGACGCCACAGGGCTACCGCTGCAGACTATACACACACACACACACACACACACACACACGTGTGTGTGTGTGTGTGTGTGTGTGTGTGTATACATATATATTTGTTGTTGTTTGTTGTTGTGTCCCATCGAGTCGGTATCCGACTCACAGTGACCCTCATAGGGTTTTCAATGGCTAACTGTTTCAGGATTGCTTTGGGAGTGGATTGCCAGGCCCTTCTCCCATTTTTGCGGGTGCTGGGAATTGAACTCGGGACCTCAGAGACTGTAGCACAGCACTCTACCAACTGAGCTAAATCCCAGCCCATATATATATATCTATATACACATACATATATATATATATATATATATATATATATATATATATATATGGCCTAAATGACTCCATTAAAAGATAGAAATTGGCAGAGTGGATTGAAATACATGCTTCAACTATGTTTGTTCTATAAGAGACTTACATCAAATTTAGCAATATATGCATATTGAATGAAAAGGACAGAATAAAATGTGTCATGCCAACACTAACCAAAAATAAATAAATACATAAAGGTGACTAGATTAGAAAAGTGATGTCAAGGTAAAAAATATTGACAGAGATAGTGTCAGTTATTACATAATGATAAAAGACCAAATCTATCAAGATGGTATAACAATCCTAAATGCACATGTACCAAACATCAGAGGTATAATATATTTGAGGCAAAACTGATCAAACTTAAAGAAGAAATAGAGAAATCTACAATACAATTGGAGGATTAGCATTTTCAATTAATAGAACTAGGCAGAAATATGCAAAGATACAGAAGAAATGATCAACAATATCACCAAACATTGTAAACCTGACACCTCAGAACTACAAAATATATAGACTTTCCAACCACCCATGGAACATATACCAAGATAAGCTATATACTAGCCCATAAAACAAATCTTAATACTTTCAAAAGAATTAAGTCATATAGATGGAACAAATTAGAAATCAATAATAGAAGTCTAACAGAAATATCCTCCAACTCTTGGAAAAAATAAATACTTAGAGCTGAGTATAATCTTTATGCTGTTGTTAGATGCTGTGAAGTCGGATCTGACTCATAGTGACCACATGTACAACAGAAGGAAATCCTCTCCAACACTGCTCCCCTATGTCAGTGCTTCTCTGCTATTCATAGGGTTTTCAATGGCTGATTATTCTAGTATTGTTCAAGAGTGGGTTGCTTGGTTCTTTTGTGGTGCTGATGATCGAACTTGGGGCCTCAGAAAATGCAGAGTGGCACACTGCCAACTGAGCTATACCCAAGCCCCAAATCTTTGTATCTGCTCAAATTTGCTGATATGTCTAAAAATTGAAAAAAAAATTACTGTCTATGACAAGAAATATCACTTAGTTTTTTAAATAGTGCATTTATTTCCATATACTAAATTAAATTTTCTATTTTTACAGTAATTAGTAAATTAGTTACTTTGTATCCATGGCCATTTAAAAATATATGTTGTTACTGTTTTTGTTGTTAGGTGTCGAATCAGGTTCTACTCATAGTGAGTACATAGTTTTACTCTATTTACAACAAAACAAAGCATTACCCTACATCTATATGTTATCAGAATCAGCTGCATTGTATGCAAGGAACATCTACTAAGTGTCAGGTTCTACTTGATGTTTGACATATATGAGGGTGAGATATAGAAAAGAGAAATCCCTACCACTGAGAAGCTTACATTCCAGTGTAGATAACATGGATATTAAATAAATAAATACACAAATAAGTAAGCAAATAAGCAAAAACTAGTAAGATAGAAACTGATAGTAATATGAAAAAAAATTAAAATAGAGAACAGTAGGGGAAATGGTGAGTAGGCAGATTATAGTGCTATATAGAAGATAGAAGACGTGGTCATGGTGGGAGTTACTGAGGTGGTAAAACCTGAGCAAAAAACTTGAATGCAGTACATAAGTTAGCAAGAAGTTTGGGGCAGGTGGCTACATATTCCAGTCAGAGGCAACAGCAGGAGCTAAGTCTCTATATCAGACAAGAACTTCCAGATGGGCAGGTGCCAGGGCAGGGCAGCATAGATGGACGATGATGGACCAGAGGAAGAGCAGAAGACTGTGTCAGTGAGGAACAGCAGTGAGATGTGCAGAGCCTTGTAGGACAGAGAAAATATCAACTTTTACCCTGAGGTCAAAGGGGAGCCATTACAGGGCTCTGAGGCAGAGGACAAACATAAGTTAAATTACATTTTACAACAATCATTCCCGCAATATTAGAAACAAGAAGAACCATCAGGAGCTTCTGTCATAATCCAGGTAAAGATATAATGGCTGGATACACATGAGGACCTGCCTGTAGTATGGTGTCACTTTGCAGAGTTTTAAAGAAATACTAAACAAATACATATGAAAATTGATGTCTAATTCTAGGTTTAAGTATCTTTTTGAAGTCTACACTTATTTTACACAACCACCTAAATGAAGGTTTTTGGTTAGGAGTTTATAAATTCCCTTTCAGTTTTGAGAGTTAGAAAATAGATTATTGCTCATAGACAGCCCAAGTTATTTTTACTCAAATTTAATATTCAGGCTAATCTATTTTTTCATTGTTTTATTATTCTTTCAAGTGTTGAAAAATTTGCTCCATTTTGAATAGAGAATGGTCTTTCTTGCTTTTGATTTGTCTGTTATAACATTATCATTATCATTTGTTTCTGGTTTGTTATCTCCATTGACAATGTTATTAAATATTTCCAAAAATATTCTGTTCATCATAGAACAGAACTGAAAGATTAAGCTCCTAAATTATGAGGATTTACTATAAGGGGAAAAATGTAGGAAGCAATAATTTTGTAATATGTGACTTAGTCATACGTTCATAGCATATGTATTAACTTTTAGATAAACTCATGTGTAGAGAGCTGGAGACAGAAAACCAAAAAAAAAAAAACACACCCTAATTTTCTCAAGCTTAAGGAATTGAAGAAAAACTTCAAGTCTCAAGTGGAAATATTGAAACATTCTACAGGGAAAATATTAAATGATGAAGGAAACATCAAAAGAAGATGGAAGGAATACACAGACTCATTATACAAAAAAGAATTGGTGGATGACAAACCATTTCAAGAGGTTGCATATGATGAGGAACCAATGGTATTGGAGGATGAAGTAGAAGTTGCCTTGAAGGAATTGGGGAAACACAATGCTCCAGGAATTGCTGGAATATCAATAGAGATGTTGCAATAAACAGATGCAACATTGGAGGTGCTAACATGTTTATGCCAAAAGATTTGGAAAACAGCTACCTGGCCAATTGACTGGAAGAGATCCATATTTGTGCCTATTCCCAAGAAAGGGGATTTAACTTAATGTGGAACTATCAAATGATATCATTAATATCACAGACAAGCAAAATTTTAATAAACATCATTCAAAAGTGACTGCCGCAGTATATAGACAGGGAACTACCAGAAAATCATGGCATATTCAGAAGAAGGCAGGGAACTAGGGACATCATTAGTGATATCAGATGGATACTAGCCAAAAGCAGAGAATATCAGAAACATGTCTATCTGTGTTTTATTGACTACACAAAGGCTTTTGACTGAGTGGATTATGAAAATTTATGGATAACACTGTGAAGAATGGGAACACCAGAGCACCTAATTGTAATCATGAAAAATCTGCACAGGGACCAACAGGCAGTCATTTGAATAGAACAAGGAAACGTTGCTTGGTTTAATGTCAAGAAAGGTGTGCATCAGGGCTGTATCCTTTCACAATCTCTCTTCAATTTCTATGCTGAGCATATAATCCAAGAAGCTGGACTTTATGAAGAAGAATGTGGCATCAGGATTGGAAGTAGACTCTTTAACAACCTGTGTATTCAGATGACACAACTCTTCTTGCTGAATGTGAAGAAGGTTTGAAACATTTACTGATGAAGATCAAAGAACATAGCCTTCAGTATGGATTGTGCCTCAACATCAACAAAACCAAAATCCTTACAGCTGGATCAGTATGCAATTTCATGATAAATGGAGAAAAGTTTGAGGTTTTCCATGATTTTCCTTTCCTCGGTTTTACAATCAATGCCCATGCAAGCAGTAGCCAAAAATTAAAAGACTCATGGCTTTGGGTAAAGCTGTGGCAAAAGATGTCTTCAAAGTATTGAAAAGGAAAGATATCACATTAAAGACAAAGGTTCTCCTGACTTATGCCATGGTATTTTCAGTTGCATCATATCATTATGAAAGTTGGACACTGAACAAGGGAGACAGGAGAAGAATTGATGGTTTTGAATTATGTTATTAGAGATGAACATTGAGTATACCATGGACTGCCAAAAGAACCAACAGGTCCATCCTAGAAGAAGTTCCACCAGAGTGCTCCGTGGAAGCAAGGATGGCTACACTGCATCTTACATATTTTGGACATGTAGTCAGGAGAGACCAATCCCTAAAGAAGGACATCTTGTTTGGGAGAGTGTCAGGTCAATGAAAAAAAGGAAAACCCTCCACTAGATGGGTTGACACAGTGTCTGCAACAATGGGCTTAAACATAAATAAGATTGTATGCCTGGCACAGAATCAGGGAATATTTCATTCTGATGTACATAGGGTTGCTGTGAGTCCTACCCAACTCGATGGCACCTAACAACAATGTTTTCTTCATTTTCCAAACCATATTCAAGCAAACAAATTAATAATAACTCAAATGTAACTAAAACTGATCATTCCTCAACAAATATCTATTGAAGTTGATTTGTAGCAGAGTTTTAATCAATGGGAAAGGTGGTTGGTGGTCCCTGCTCTTAAACTTCTCATGTGACCAGGAAGACAAATTGAAATACATTTTAAAATTGTTATTGTTATTTTTAGGTGCATCCAAGTCAGGTCAGCCTCATAGTAACCCCTCATAGGGGTTGCTGAATTTTTTGGGGATTGCTTCGGGAGTGGATTGTCATGTCCTTGTCCCATTGTACATAATATCCATGATTAAGTGTTAAGTGGCAATATAATGAAAATGAGTTTCATCATGTAAGTGTGACAGTGTGCAATTTATATAATCTAAATCTCAGATCTTTACCTCAAAATGAAGATTTAAGGACTTTTTGAAGCTAAAATGAGAGTAATGTATTGAAGACTCATAATAAATGTTCAATAAATATCACAGCCATTATTATAAAAGTTATATTATTAATATAATGGTAGTTTTATACCAAATATCTATGGAAACATAGGTAGGAATATTATCTTCTTAACTGTCCACACACTGTGTTCTCATCAGGCAACAAAGCCTAAAAGAGAGAGAGAGTGGGTTGGGTGAAAAAGCACAGGGTTTAGAAAAGTAAAGCAAAGTATTCATATTTTAGCTTTGCCATAGTTTGCACATGCTTGACAATTAACTAAACTCTGAGCCTTAGTTTTTGGTGTTGTTGTTGTTACTGCTGTTTGTTTTTGCTACATAAATGGAGACAACCTACTTGACAGTGTTGAAGGGAATAGCAAAGAAGACAATAACATCTAAGGCAACTCATACATGGCTCAGCACATGAAGGATTTACTAGAAAAGGTAGCAAATGTGATTATTATTTGTATTATGAATGTGAGTAAAGCTTAAATAAGGTCCTGAAATTCTAAGTGATATCTTTTTTCACTTCTAGATATAAATCTTGAATCAATATTAAGTCTCATTACAGTCTCATTTATTAAGATCTTCATTCTTACTCAACTTCAAGACTGAAAGTCTTACCATAGGCCTATTAAGGATGAAATGGCTAGAACAAAATTCCTGCATTTTTTCCATTATTGGCATAAACAGCTTCTTTATAAACCTTATCATATAGAGTTGAAACTTTTCATTTTAAAGTTGCAAGTTATCGATTCTTTACTGTCTCCATGTTCAAAAACTAAGGTTGTTCCAACTGCTGTAGTCCTGGGGGGAAGGGTCCCTTGGGTTATTGTAAAACTAGAAGGTTATAATGTACAGTTTAAGCTAATGAAGGTAGGCTTCCAGTCAGGATGTGGAGTCACTCCCTGTGGTGAGGCTGTTAAGTAGCCAGGAATGAGACATGTCTATAATTAGAGAAGCATTAGGCGTTAGTGATCCCAGTGACCAGGGAGCCTGTGCCCAATGGACTAGTCAGACTGGCTGGCTAGCCAACCAAAGCTATTTCCTCCATCAGTCAAAGTCAGAAGCAACGTAATGAGGGGTGAACTAACAAATTCCATTGAGCTGAAACTGTCCTTTCAAAAAACTAATAATTAAAGTTTCTGAAAAATGGTCTTGGAAATTGCATATGTTCATAGCAAAACAAAAACAAAGACATGAAGCAAAGCAGCAGACTGAAATATAAAATAAGGCAAAAACTATCCTTAAAACTTTGAGTAGCACACCAGAGAAAGTATGACACGTTTATTCTCCTTATTCCTTCCTCAAGTCTGAAAGTAGAAGAGTCAAGAAAGCTATAATAGGTTATTTCATTTTTCTGGAAGATATATTAGTTTAAAATGCAGAAAGTGTCCATTGTCAGGAATTCCAATGTCAGCAGCAAATCTAACAGAGTGAAACTATTTTGAAAATGTGGGCTCTTGAACAGATAGAGGAAGGCTAGTCTTTCTTCATTGTTTCACAAACGAAAACATCAAAACTGACGACAAGCAGAAGGAAAATTAATATGACCACAGATATTAATTTAAATGCATTATGTACATTTTCAATTTTAAAAATTTCTGGTCTTTGTCTTATTTGATTCTCAATCCTCAACAAAGTAGTGACTTACTGCATCTTGTACTTGAGAAAAGTAAGTTTTAGAGAGGATGAGTAAATTATAAATACCTATCTTTGAAACTAGTTGCTCCAGGCTCTGTGCTTCTAATAACTACATATGACATGCCTTGCCTAATCTCTCATCCCTCAGGACTGGGATCTTGGTTCTATTACATTAGGCCTCACATTCCTTCCTATAAATTCTTAATATATTTATGTGGATTTGTTTGCCAGTAGTTATGGATGACACGCAAATTCGTGAAGCGTTCCATATTTTTGGGGGGTTGGGATTTGGCTCAGTGGGTAGAGTGCTGTGCTGCAGTCTCTGAGGTCCCGAGTTCAATTCCCAGCACTGCAAAAATGGGAGAAGGACCTGGCAATACACTCCAAAGGCAATCCCTAAACAGTCAGCCATTGAAAACCCTATGAGGGTCACTATGAGTCGGATACTGACTCGATGGCACCTAACAACAACAACAACAAGTTATGGACATTCAAAAATATTAAAAAAGAACATTCCCAATAAGAATTGAGTTCATCTAGAATTTACCCACTGGATAACCTAGTAATGTACTTATTTATTTATTCATTTATTTTAACTGCTTTATTCATCACTTTATTACCTTTGCCTGTGCTTAGAACATGGTAAGTGCTTAGAACATGGTAGGTACTCCGTAAATATTATTAGAAGAATAGACTTTATTATTAATGTACAACATGCTGCTACAAACTGCCTCAGAAGCTAGGACAATAGAGAAGAAGCGAAATGTTATTTCAATGTGGAATCATTTGAAATGGTTGGAAGAGATACTAAAAAAAGGTTATAAATACCTAGGTGGTTTTAAAAATAAAACTAAGAAAAAAATAAAGTAGAGCCTGTCACCATGAAATTTGCCTATAATCCCACTGAGTTCAGAAGCTGAGGCAGTAGGATCATGAGTTTAAAGTCAGAGTCAGCCTGTGGCACTCAGTGAGACTCTGTCACAGAATAAAAAATAAAAAATGGGGCCGAGGTGTGGCTTGATAGTGGACTGCTTGCTGAGCATATGCAGAGCCCTGAATTTAATCCCTCCAGTTACTGCCAAAAATAAAATAGAAAAGAAAAAGAAACAAAGAAAAGAGAAGAGGAGAAGGAGTATGACTTGGGACAGGGCTTCAGGAGAGCACTTTAGGAAGTGTTCTTTGAGCTGAACTTTGATTTTTTTTTTTTTTTTGTGGTACTGGGGATTGAACCTAGGACCTCATGCTTGCATTCTTTACAAGTCCTGTACCCCTGAGCTGCACGCTTAGTCCATTTTTTTTAACTTTTTGAAACAGGGTCTCCCGAAATTACACAGAGTGCCTCTGGTCTTGAACTTGTGATCCTCCTGCCTCTGTATCCTGAGTCACTGGGATTATAGGCATGCGCCATCATGCCTGGCTTTGAACCTTGAATATTAAGAAGGAAGGAAAACATGTAAATAAAAACTAGAGGATTCCATAATGAAATTCATTATACTATATGCAAATTAAATGATAAATAAGTTAGTTTCCCAAACAGCAAAATTAAAGATGCTCAGATATTGGTACATAATTAGAAGTAAGTATGTGAGGATGATGGGCAATTAGGCAGACACCTTACAGTATCCTAGCTTTTTCATACCCTCGCCTCACAGCCTCTTGAAATGGTCTGATAGACCAAGAGGTGTCATTAGTAGGAAAACATAAACTGGGAAATTTCAGATTACCTGGGTTCCAGGAGTAAGGAATGACATTCAGTTCTTCCCTGGAGAAGAATAGAAGCTCTGCTGGTAGGGACCAGACAGAGAAGCTCCTGCCTCCTATGTAGAAAAGATTTTCACTGAGGCTAGGATGAAGTGTGCTGTGTACTGACCTGGTAGAGGCTGTTAAGTAGCTGGTTATAGGTACACTATTTGCAGCTTCTGTGGCCTTTACAACTTCAATATCCAATGCTCCTAATTAATGTTTTTATCTCCAAATGATTACAGGGCAGCACAAATTATGAAGGATCAATCCTGAGTGATAAACTTTGCTTTGGTCGGTTCTCCCCCCAGAGGAGTCTTGTGGATGATTTCTTCATCCTTCCCCTTGTTTTAATCTCACATCTATTTCAAGTACTTTGTGTACCTCAACCCATCTTCCTCCTTTTATGAAATTCTAGTCTTCTTTAACCTTACCATAACAGTCATATGAAAACCATTGAAACTACATTTAGGTTTGTAAATATATTTTTATGTGAATGGATATATATGACCTATATAAATATATGGGCTGGGATTTAACTCAGTTGGTAGAGTGCTGCTCTGCAGTCTCTGAGGTCCTAGGTTCGATTCCCAGCACCACAAAAAGTGGGAGAAGGACATGCTAATCCACTCCCGAACAATCCTTCAAGGATCAGCCGTTGAAAACCCTATATGGATTGGTATGAGTTGAACACAACTCAACCTCACACAACTTGGCTAGCAGATTTAGTAAATGGCATAACCTCTGGTGTCTGTGAGCTTGTTGTGCTGTGGGGGCTTGCATGTCACTGTGACTCTGAAAGCTATGCCAGTGGTATTTCAGATACCAGCAGGGCTACCATGGTGGACATGTTTCAGCTGAGCTTCCACACTAAGATGGACTAGGGAGAAGGGCCAGGCAGCCCACTCCCCAAACAACTAGCTATTGAAAATTCTGAGAATATCAGAGGAACACTGTCAAATGCAGTGCTGGAAAAGGAGCCTTACTGGGGAGGAGCTGACTCCTCAAAGTAGATTTGACTTTAAGGACAAGAATGGAGTAAAATCCCTGGGACTTCCATTTCCTGATGTTGCACAACTCAAAGTGAAAAGAAACATAATGGTTGCAACAATGGGCTAAAACTTTAAAAAAGAGATTGCATGGCACAGTGTTGGGTAGTGTTCCATTCTGTTGTACATAGCATCACTATGAGTGGGACCCAACTAAAGGGCACCCAACAACCACAACTGGCATACATTATACTTCTTGTATTTAAACTACACAATTTTATATATTTTGGCATATGTTTATAGATATATATTTATATATACATGCATATATATATATAAATATGCACATAAAGAAATGAAAATTCATCACCAAATCAATGACATGTTCATTACCTGCAAAAATTTGTTGTCCCTTTGTAAAACTTCTCTTTTTGGGTATTATTTGAGCCAGTGTACTTGTTTTGAGAGTACTTCATTACTTTTTGTTGAAGAGTAGTAATCCATTATTTGATTGTTCCATTATTTTCTTACTAATTCACCTTTTGATGGTTGTTTTTAGCATTTTGTTATTAAAAATAAAAATTCCATGGATACATACACATCTACTATAGACATGTTTTTACTTCCCTTGGGTAAATACTGTGTGTTGTAAATGATACATCATGAGATCAGTGTAGAACAACTGATTCAGAAATGGCCAAAGTGTCTCTCAACCTGGATGTAACCACTAAATACTGTTATTATTATTGTATGAAATTGTATTGTATGTATTGTATGTTATTAGTATTGTATGAAAATTCTAATTCCTCCACTTTATTGATGACATTTGGTACTGTCTTGTTTTTCAAATTTTTATTGGTATACATTAATTGTACAAAATAGCTGGTTTCATTATGACATTTTTATACATGATTAGAGAAGAAAGAAAGAAAGAAAGAAAGAAAGAAAGAGAAAGAAAGAAAGGCCAACCAGAAGAAAAGAATTGCTGTAGAAGGAACAGCCAATGCAAAATCTCTAAGGCAGTAATAACTTTAATGATTTTAAAGAAAAGAGAGAAGTGTGGCTGACCTTAGCGAGTAGACGGAGAGCAGTGGGAAAGGAGGAAAGAGACGTGAGCAAGCTGAGTGGCCAAAGGCTGCCCTTGCAATACTGATCCAGATATTTTGGGTATCTTGGATTACTTCAGGTTACATTATCATGCACTATGGTTGGAAACAATTGGTGACAGTGGTTGTACGCCATCATAGGAAGTGCTTAGAATTTAATAAAAAGGTTAAAAAGAAAGTGAATCAAAGACTTAAGTTAGCCCACTGATTATTTCTCAGATGTCCATCAATTTGTTATCAATGTAATAATTTATCCCAATGAGGCAAACAATATGTGTTGTCTGATTTCTTAGAAATTACTTCTCAATTACCGAACACTAATAATTTCTATATTTATCAGTATTCTCCTTGGTATATTCTCACCTTTGCTCATAATTTTAAAATTTATATTTATAATTAAGCAGAGTTCATTTAGTTGAGCTGAGCAAAAGGCTGGTTATTGGAAGATGCTTTATCATTTGGAGTTGTCCACAGCAGTTAAATTAATTAGAGATCTGTTTAAATTGTAAATTAGACATCTGTAGCCAAAGAAGCATGGTTACAAAGGATAACTAATTGTACAATATTTTGCTGAATCTATCAATGTGTATATTTAACAGAATAATCTACATCAATTTCCCATTTTTCTCCAGAGGAACATACTCTTTTCCCATTTATTTTCCCATTTTTGTTTATTGCCTGTAACAATGATCTTATATTACTGTTAGTTATGTTGTCTTAAATCCTGCTTCATTAGACTAACCAAAAAAAAGTCACCTTTAAATATTTAGACTAACACATCCTGTGTATTACCAGTCTGATTGTCAATTACGCTGAATTCTTCTTAGAAAAGAGATTGACAGCAAAACCACAGAAGACATAGTTTTTCCAGTCTTTACTGAAGTGTTTATGGTTTCCTTTGAGGCAGTCTTAATAGACTTTTCAGCCAGTCCTCCCAATCACTGAGGCTTGTTGTTACAGCTCGCCCAAGCACAATTTATTTCATAGTCTTTTTCTATCAGAAAGAAAGAAGTTTCTTTGCTGTTAATTAGAGTAGCCATTTTCCCCAAGGCACAGGCTATATTGTGAGTGATGATGTAACCAAAAACCAGGTTTTTGTGATAAGTCAATACTACTTAGTGGAACAGAAAAGGCATCATTTTCTCTGTGAAATATACAATATCTCTTCTGCATCAGACAGAATGAATATATTGAAGTCATTTTCTTAGATTATAAAGATTGAGAGATATGAGATTATCCAGATAGCTAAATCAATCTAAGGTTTATATAAAAAAATTACAGGCTTGTGATGTATTGTCAGACAAATTATAAACAGACAGGTATAGAATTACTATCAGTCCTCAGAAAATGTGTTTGCTCATTTGGCTGGGAATTGAAACAGACGTTACAAGTGGGTTACAAATATGGACTCGTTTTTGAAAAAGAAAAACAAAAAGGCCTGGCTTGTGAATTGTGTAGTCTCTAAACATAAGCATTTTAGTAGGGACCACAAGGAAAGCAACTCAATAACCTTGCAGATGTCTAAGTATAAAATACAAGAATTCTGTGGTTAAAAATACTCTTAGCCATTATATTTATATCATTCAAGATTTCCAAGGTTATACATTGCTGTTTTTAGATATCCTCAATTTCAGTACTACCAATTTTATCTAATGAGTTGGTTTATTTGATGGTGGGAATATTATGTTCCAATTGTTTTACTCAGGAAACAAAAGCAAGTATGTCTGAAGTCAACACTCAAAAATACCCATTAGAAAAGGGGTTGCATATAGGGTTCAGAAATCTATATCTGTTAGGATTATATTGCTATCATTGTTGTTAGTTGCCACCGAGTTGGTGTCCAACTCATAGTAACCCCATGTGCAACAGGAGAAATAATACTGTTAGTGCTTCTCTGCTACTCAGGGTTTTCAATGGCTGATTGTTTTGCGGGGAGTAGGTTGCTGGGTCTTTCTCCCAGTTAGGATTATAGGATCAAGGAAAAAAATCACCTATGCATTTTGAGAAATGAAAACAAAATGTATATTCCTCTCAAACACAGCAAACAGTTGCCCAGTAACTAAGATGAACTTGAAATAGTCTATTGAGCAGGTCAGCCATAAGATGCAGGCAACTAAGAAAGTTACACCTGAAGCTCTTAAAATTCTCTTCTATTTTCTGATGAGATAGAGTATGTTCAGGGTGGTATGGCTGCAGACAAAATTCTTTGTTACATTTTGAAGCCTGTATCTCATCCTGGGTGAGGCAATCAGGGATTTTAAATAATTCAGTCTGTAAGACTTAATCAGGTCTGAAGCCTCTATTTCACAATGTATTCAATTGTAAAATCTTCCTAGGCATTTTGTTTCAAATCTCTCTCTCTCTCTCTCTCTGTGTGTGTGTGTGTGTGTGTGTGTGTGTGTGTGTGTGCATGTGTATGCATGTGTAGATTTTCTTTCCCTAAGAAAATCTTACCAAATATATAAGGTCAGGTAGAACATAAGTACTACAAAGAAAGTTCAAATTTAATGGAATTTCAAAATAAGAAAGATATGGCTGTCAGCCTTGTTTGTTTTTATCCTTTCCTTTTTCAATACTCTACTAAGCCAAATAGTAAAGGTAGCAATAAAGTTTTACCTATAATTAACCAAAAGAGACCTATTTTAATAGATTAGAACACAGTTGAGATTTGGCCCAATACAGACAAGGAACAGTTTTAGGACTATTTTTTCTTCAACATGGTAAATATAGCATTTAAAACTATGTAACTTGCTAAATAAGATAGAAAAATCTCAGACATTGAGATTTTCCAGTCTCACACTTTTCTACCAAAATACCCATAATTGGTACCCGGAACAGAAGAAAACTTTGCCCCTGAAGTGTCTGCCTAGTCTGAATCCAGGTTCTCAAGATTTAATTTTTTAAAGGCTCATATTTTTTAAACTGTGTATGAATTTTTGTATACTAACCAAATACATAACTTTGTTATGCCTTAGTTTATTTTCTACCAAGTATTAAAGTTGACACTCAAGGAAGATGTGCCAGCATGTAGCTCTTAAAAACATACATATATCCCAGTTTTAAAGCAATTCATTAAAGAAAGTGACATGAAAATGATGAACCTTGTTTCCATAAAAAATAATGAACTCTATAAAATTGAGATGACATTCACAGCATTTATTGAAGAAAAACAAAAGGAGTTCAAATTGGTGTTGTTAAGATCAACCCCAACCTAGAAACTGAAGGACTGCAAGTTGTAACCAAACCCACACTTGTTATATGAACTTGAACAAGCCAAGTAGGCTGTGGCCATGACTATGTATACAAACCGCCTACATGAGATGTCATGTGAAGGTCAATGTGTTTATTCCAGCTGTTTTTGTCATGCATGCGGAATGCCACACAGTTGTTCTGGGCATGGTGGTCAGAGTGAATGCCAGCACAATTGTAATGAGCAGCCTGCCAGAAAGAGGCTGATTATATAGACCAAATGGGGAGCTAAAGCAATTTTGAAAATGAGTCAAGTAAACAAATGTGTTTGTTACAAAGACTCTAATAGTCCAGATGAGATATATAATTGATCATATCATTGAATTAATTCATGAAAATTCCAACATCTATTGTTTTAAGAATAGGGCATCTAACTGCCAGCTAACACAAGCTTTCCTTAAATAAAAAATAATACATGATAGTAAAGCCTAGTGGATATTATACCATTTCATTAATAAACTGTGAGTTTTCAATAAAATAGCATGCAAGAACAATTGAAATTGTAAAAAGGTAGACAATTTTTTAAATTATTTCAAAGGAATAAGTGGCAAAACCTGGTTCATATCAATATAGTATAATTTTTATATAAGTTCTGAATTCTTAAAGGAAATGCACTTACCCTTAGAAATAATTAAATCTGTAGTTTTCTTTTTTTTTCTTTTCTTTTTTTTTAAATGTGTGTGGTGCTGAAGACCAAACCCAGGGCCTGACACATGATAGACAAGTACTCTTCCACCAAGCTCTATCCTGAAGCTTAAAAACCCTGGTTTTAGGTATTCTTTATTTTTTCTCTCTTCATGTTCATTATTGTTAATTTTATAAGAATGCTTTATTTTATTGTATATACTTAAAAGGCACAAGAGCTGGTCTTTACCTCAGTTGGTAAAGTGCTGCTCCATACTTTCTGAAGACCTCAAACCAATCCCCAAACAATCAGCCATTAAAAACACTATGAGGGTCACTATAAATTGGACCCAACTTGATGGTGCACAACAACAACATGAGGCATAAGATAATGGCTTGATATATGTGTAGTGAATCATAATTAACACATTCATCACCTTCTATGATGTTGTTGTTGTTCTTAGATGCTATAGAGTTGGAGTCTGACTCATAGTAACCCTATATATAAAACAGGTGAAACAGTATTGTTAGTGTTTGTCTGCTATTCATAGGGTTTTCGATGGCAAGATGTAGCCCAGTCTGGCCTCAAACTCAAGATCCTCCTGCCTCATCCTTTTCAGTGGGTTGATTACCAGCATGTGCCACCATGGCTGGCTCATCTTCCATAGTTATCTCTTATTTTTTTTTGTGTGTTAAGAGCACCTAAAATTTACTTTCTTGACAAATTTTAATGTATAATACATTATTCAATATTCTTTATACATGGTGCAGATTGAGAGTGATATATATGAGGCATGATCAAAAAATATGGTGAATGTTTAAATTAAAATAAAAAATCACAGTAAAAGATACATTACCATCAATCCACCTCAAAAAAATTCCCCTTGCCTTCAAAAACATTTATCCTATCATTCTTGCTACTTTATGAAGCAGGAAATGCTCTTTTGGGAGTGTCGTTAATTTTATCCTTGATCATGACAACACATATCACACACTGGGTCTGGTATGGGAATTTCTTTCTAGTAAAAACATTATGGTGTGTGCTCATACACCTTATTCACTGGATCTGGCACTGTGCAATTTTTGGCTCTTCCCCAAACGTAAAATGACCATTGTAAGATACATGCTTTGAATTAATTTAGAACACCGAGACAGTCATGTTGGCTCAACTAAAGACATCATGAGAAAGGACTTCAGAAGTGCCTCAGAAAAGTGGAAATGATGAGTGAATTAAATGCCATGGGTGGTAACTTGAGGGGATTAATGGCAATATGCATTTTACTGTAATAATTTTTAAAATTTATATATTCACTGTATTGTTTGACCATACCTCATGTATATGCCTGTTCAGGTTATGAGAAGGATGGCCAAATAAATTATTAAGTCAGGGCACTTTCAATGATGAAGAATGCTATTTTACATCAGGATGTCAAACATAAACCAAGTTTGTCCTGGGCTAACAGAGACACTTGTTCACCATGGAAAAATCTTAATAATGTCATGCATAGTTAGAAAAAGAAGGAGTAATTATCTTGCTTAATAATCACAGAATATGTGATATTTCACAAGCTGAAATACTCTTCTACTATATCTTGCTAGTAGAAGATAGTGTATCCAAGGAATCAAATATGAACTAGATGTTTACATGTGGTATGGTTGGATAAAGGGGGCAGAAAGCAATTTAACCTACTAAAATAAAAATTGAAAGCCTAAGGAAACAGAAAATCTAAGGAAGTAAATTGATTCATATTTGTTTTGTTAAGTTTTCAAATCATAGGAAAAAATTCTTGGAACTAATTTTTAGCAGAAGTTTTAACCAAAACTGAATTTAAAATATAAATTATTTCTATAGATTCAATTATGATTATCAAGTTTACCACTTCTCCATAGATTTGGTTTTATAGTTTAGGATAATGTATATACTTTCATTTTCTAAATGATAAAGTAGAACTTTTTTGATTAGATTTATTATGAATCATATCAAGAAAACAAATTCTATAAAGTGGTTTTACTCATTCATTTACATGACACTTTAACCCAAATGTTATGATTGCTGGGTTAATCAAAACATAACAAGAATAGAAATTTTCTCAGGTCTATTCTCACTCAACAAATATTATCCCCTGATTCTCAAACCTTTGCAGAAATAAGAATCACCTGGAGAAATTATCACAACACATATTGTTGGACTTGGCCCCCAGAACTTCAGATTTACTAGGATTATAGTGGAGCCCAAGAATTGTTATATCTAACACACTCTTAAATGTGTTTCTAGATTATTCCAATGTGCTCACCTGGGTATACTCTGAGGACTACCAACAATGTGTCAGACACATAGCATTTGCCAAGTGCTGTGGGCTAGAGATATGGCAGTGAACAATAAAATAAGCAAAATTTCCAGTTCTCATGGACATTATATTGTAATGTAACAAGACAGACAATAAATACATAATTAAAATATAGGGCATATTATATAGTGGCATATACTATGAGAGGCTAGGGGCTAGCTCAGTTGGTGGAGTGCTGCTCTGCACTCTCTGGGGCCCTCAGTTTGACTACCAGCACCACAAAAATGGGAAAAGGATGTGGTAATCCACTCTTGAAACAATCTCAAAATAATCAGCCACTGAAAACCCTATGAGGGTCACTCAACTCAACTCAACTATGGACTCAACTCAATGGCACGTAACCACCACAACAACATATACTATGAAGAGAAACCCAACAGGAAATGGGCATATAATGAATTAGTAAGGGTCATAAAATGAAGAGAGTGATCAGAGAGGCCTTAAAAGACAAGATTTGACCAAAGACATTAGCACAAGACATGTGGAGGAGAAAGTCAAATGCACTAAGGCTGCACTGGACAGGTTTAAGCAACACAGAAAAGGTGAGGTTGGCTAGATAGAGTGAGCAACAGAGAGATCAGTAGGAAGCAATACAGGGGAGAACCAGCGAGGGTGAAGCTTTATAGAGGTCTGACTTTTATTGTAAGTGACATGGAAAACCACAGCTCATTTTAAGGGGAGAAAGGGCATTAGCTTATTTGTGTTTCAAAATCACTTCTGAGGGCTATCATGATGAACATAACAGACTTGAGTTCATGAAGTAGTTGTAGACTGGATAGTACATAAATATGGGAATTGTCAACTTATTCATATTATTTAAATCTGTAAAATGGAAATCACCGAAGGAATGAGAATACATTGAAAGAAAATTAGTCCAATAACTGACTCTGGGGAAATTCAGCCTTAGAAATCAGGGAGATAAAATGAGAGGTCAGTGGGAAAACAGGCAACCACTAAGTAGGATGTAAAACACCAGAGCATGGGATTCTGCAAGCCAAGTGAGGAGAGAAGATCACTAGGAAAGCATGAAGCAACTGCTGAGAGATCAAAGGAGATGAGTAATGAAAGCGAGGTCTGCACAGAAGCAACACAGAGGACAGTAGTGATGTCAAAAGCTAGGTCAGTGGAGTGGTAGAGATGGTTGTGTTTTCACGGGAAGATGGGAGGAGAGCTGCTAGAGAGAGTGGGCAGAGGCATCCCCCTCAAGGGGTTTCACTATTAGAGAAAGAAAAGCATGGGTGGTGGTAACTAGAGTAGCATGTCAGATCCAAGGAAGAGTTTTGCTTTTCTAAGATGGGAGAAACTACTGCAAATTTTTATGCTGATGGTTATGATGCAGTAATACAAAAAAAAAAACTGATAATGCAGAGGAGCAGTGGATAATACTGGTAAGATATATTTGAGACACAGGGTGCTCTTCCAAGTATTTGTAGCATACTCATCAGATTTGATGAGATTTCCTTTATTAGAAATTTATACTAATAGTGATGGTCATTTGTTGGGCTTATCAATCAATGCACTCATTGAAATGTACTAAAGTTGATTTCATAAACTGCAATAAAATACACTAGAGCAGTTTTGCCTTATGAAATTTATTGTTAACCATGCAATAGATGGGGCTGGGGTTTAGTTCAGTTGGTAGAGTGCTTGCTCTGTATGTTCTGAGGCCCTGGGTTTGATCCCCAACACTGCAAAAGTGAGAAGGAACTGTCAGCCCACTCGTGAAAAAATTAGCCATCAGAAACCCTGTAGACGGCAGAGAAGCACTGAGATAGGGCCTGGCATGGCACACAGTATTGGGGAGAGTTTCATTTTGTTGTACATAGGATCAGTGCAAGTCAGACCCAACTCAATGGCCCCTAACAACAGCAACAATACAATGGGCCTACTATTGTTTGCATTTACCTCTTTATGGTCTTCATTTACTTCAGAACTGTGTCTTGGCTAGGTGAAAAGGAATTGGACAGGAATTTTCACGAGATAGCCAATCAGATGTCTTGCTCACTCATTCTCACCACTTTTTTGTTAGAACTTTAGTGTTATGTGAATTCTTCATCCCCATATGGCCTAATTGTGATACATATAAAATGTTTTTGTCTACAACAAAATATTGCCATGTTAGGGCAATGTCTGTCAGTAACAATACTTCATTGAGCATGTTAAGGAATGGGTACAAATTGTTATAATAGGTAAAAGAGTAGTACATGTTCAAAGGCAAGACACAGAGACATATGAGAACTTAGTTTGTTAAGTGTACAAGACAACCTAGTGAAAACATTAAGAAATATTGTCAATCAGCAAGACACTATTGAAAGACATATAAGGAATACATGATTTTAGGTGGTCTTTCTCATTTATTTGTTTCTATTGTTTCCATTAAAACTCACTGTGCATAGCACAAAAGGGACTCCGGAAAATTTAGAAAAAGAAACGGAAAACATTGAGCTCTCTCCTTCAAGAAGCTTACAGTCTAGTCAATTAATCATCTATACATGAAGTAACAATGCTAAAAAGAATCTAATACTAAATCACAAACATTTAATGTTCAAGAGACTAATGCAGCTAATAAATATTTTTCTGGATAAAAGAAATCATCATGAGGTCATTCAGTGCTAAATCATGCTGCTAGCAGATGAAAGGCACAGCAATAGTCTGCTTTATGTTCTAAATGTGACCAACCATCAGAATACTCTGGAGAACTTTTTAGAAGTACAGGTTCCTGGACTTCTTCCCAGCCTCTATCAGTCCTGTGAATTACAACATCTACCCTATACTTGCTTCCTAAGCCATAAAAGGAGCTACTTCTGAGAAAATTTTCTTTTTTGTCTCAGCCTAGTATATCAGATATTATTATTATTTTTTGGTTCTGTGGGTTGAACCCAGGGTCAGATATTGTCCTATATTGAGAAGAAAAAAAAATGAAGGACATTGTCAGTATTGTAAAATAAGTGGTTTCTTTGACCTACTTCTGGCCAAAGGTGGTAGGTTTCTGATCACAGCAAATGGAATCCAGATGTTGCAGAATAAAAAATACTCTTTGATGTTATACACAAGCTATACATGTCACATATATTATTTATGTAAATCAAATGTAATTCCATCAAACATATCTATCAGTTAGAAACTAACAGAACCCCACTCACTTTTTAAAAATTTTTCTCAAATGTCAACTCCCCCATGGAGGCTTCCCTGACTACACACAAAAAAGAATTATTGCTCCCCGTCAAAGGCTGCTGTCCCTGACCATATCACTAATAGTGACCAACCTTTGAGATTCATGATTTGTATGCCTAATTTCCTCATTGAAAATTAGCTACTTAGGGACAGGGATAATGTCTCATGTTTGTTGCACTTTTTCATTTTAAAAATAAAAATTGGTGTGAATAAATATTGTATGTTTTAATTACATGTAAAATTTACACATTAAAATAATTCATTAGAAACTAGAAAATGTTTAACTTAGAAGGAATCTTGAAATTAAGAAAATGTATAAAGAAAAAATTATTTTAAAATCTTGTAATTCTACCATTGGGCATGACCTATTTTGCTATGCTATATTTGTATATTTATTTCCCATTTTTTAATGTAAAATTAATGTAAAATTTGCATTGATTACAATTAATTTACAGTAATTACATTAATGTAAAACGCGGCATCAAGATTGGAGGAAGACTCATTAACAACCTGCGTTATGCAGATGACACCACTTTGCTTGCTGAAAATGAAGAGGATTTAAAACATTTACTGATGAAGATCAAAGATCATAGCCTTCAATATGGGTTACGACTAAACATCAACAAAACAAAAATCCTTATGACTGGGTCAGCACGCAACTTCACATTAAA
>VMDO01004310.1:0-10057 GCA_007922755.1 Pedetes capensis | reverse complement strand
AGATGTCACATTGAAGACGAAGGTGCGTCTGACTCATGCCATGGTATTTTCAGTCGCATCATATGGTTCTGAAAGCTGGACATTGAACAAGAGAGACAGAAAAAGAATTGATGCTTTTGAATTGTGGTGCTGGAGACGTCTATTGAATATACCATGGACTGCCAAAAGAACCAACAGATCTGTCCTAGAAGAGGTACAACTAGAGTGCTCCTTGGAAGCAAAAATGGCCAGACTGTGTCTTACATATTTCGGACATGTAGTCAGGAGAGAACAATCCCTGGAGAAGGACATCATGTTTGGAAGAGTGGCAGGTCAACGGAAAAGAGGAAAAGCCTCCACCAGATGGATTAACGCAGCGTCTGCAACAATGGGCTTAAACATAAATAAGATGGTTTGCCTGGCACAGAATCGGCAAGTGTTTTGATCTGCTGTACATAGGGTCGCTATGAGTCGGACTCGACTCGATGGCACCTAACAACAACAACAACGAAATTTATATTAAAATTTAATGTATAAATTTTAATGTAAAGTTATAATGTGAAATTTTTTAATGTAAAGTTTTAATGTAAAATTTTTGAGATTATGCTATATAAATATAGATATAGTTTTATATTGTTATTTTTCCTTAAATAATAAAAATATATTTGTAAATAATCATTTCCAGAGCTAGACATGGTGGAACACACCTGTAATCCCAGTGACTCAGAATGTGGAGGCAGGAAGATCTTGGGTTCATGGCCAGAGGTAGCCTGCATAACTTGGTGAGATCCTGTCTCAAAATAAAAAGTAAAAAATAGGCTGAAGTGCGGTTCAGTGTTAGAGTGCTTGCAAGCTGTGTATGAGGCCCTGGGTTCAATTGGGAGGCAGAGACAGGAAGATATAGAGTTGGAGGCCAGAGGCAGCATGTGTAACTTAGTGAGACCATGTCTCAAGGTAAAATATAAAAAAGAGTTGGAAATACAGTTCAGTGGCACAGTGCTTTCAAAGTGTGCACTAGGCCCTGGGTTCAGCCCAGTTGCAAAAATAATATAAGCTTATGAAATATATGAAACAATTGCTGCAATTTGTTGTTGTTGCTTTGTTGTTGTTAGGTGGCGTCAAGTCTAATCTAACTCATAGCAACCCTATGTACAACAGAATGAAGCACTACCCAACACTGTGCCATGCTTCTGGCCCTCTATTTGACAGTGATTCTCTGCTATTCATATTGAAATAGCTAATTATTTCAGGGCTTACAGGCCTGAAATACCACTCTGGCGTGCAATCCCTTCGGATCTCAGAAGCTAACCAGAGTTGGGCCTAGTTAGTACTTGGATGAAAGACCTCCTGGGAACACCAGATGCTATACACTTGGGAGAAAGACATGATAGCTCCCTCCAGAAATAATCAAAAAGCCATAAAAACCCTGTGAATAGCAAAGAAGCTGTGACATAAAACAGAGCATGGCATAGTGTTGGAGAGTGTTTCATCTGTTGTAGGTAGGGTAACTATGAGTTGGACCCTACTACATGGCACTTTAACAATAAGTGTTTTAGAAGTGGGATGCTGGGACCTGCTGTCTTAGTCTGGAAGCTCGTCTGGAACCTGCCCACCATGGGTGGCCCTGCTGTTATCTGAAATACCAGTGGCATAGCTTTTAGCATCATAGAAACACACAAACCTCCAGAGCACAACAAGCTAGCAAACAGTGGGGAAAATTGCTACAAAAGAGGAATACAAATAGTTGTGTTGGGACACAGAAAAGGGAATGAGGCCATGAGTCGTATTCATAAGATGGGGGAAATTCTCATGAAAGGAGGATGTAAGTACTGTAATTCATCCTTATCTCTAGGGGGCATGTTCCAAGACCCTCATTGGATGCCTGAAGCCACCAATAGAAATGGACTCATATAGTCTGCTCTTTCCTGTACATATATACTGATGATAAAGTTTAATTTATAAATTAAGCACAGTAATTAATGACAATAGCTAATAATAGAACATTTATTGCAGTATAGTATAATGAAATTCATTTAAAACTTCCAAATTATTTATTTCTGGAATATTCCATTTAATACTTTTGGGCTATGATTGGCTGTGAGCAACTAAAACTGTGAAAAGCAAAAAGTGAATAAGGGAGGACTAATGTAAAGCATTTGAATCAGAAGTAGCAGCATATAGAAGAGCAGAGAGTTAGAGAACAGAGGTTCAGAGTCATGGAAAGGAGAGTCATCATTTACGGAGCATTACTGTATATTAAGCATTCAAGTACAATCCATGAAGAAATTTCTATTTTCCTTACTTTATATTTAAAGAAACAAACATTCAGGGGTTAGATAATTTGCCTCGGCTCCCAAGTGGTAATCTGCATTGTCCTTTCAGGTTCAACTCTGTCTTACTACAAACTGCACGATGCACTTAACCATTATGCCTATGTCAACTGCAATGCTGCTGTGGCAGAAGCGTAAGGGACAGAACTGGCATGTGAAATTTACCAAAGGTAAGTCTAAAATGGAAATCTCTGAAGGCATCATAAATGGCCATGCATGGCAACTTTAAAATGTAGACTTTTTATTCTCTGGACAGTAACAAAAATAATGAAAGCAAATTCAGATTATGAGCATTTAAGGAGCATCTCTTAAATACTGGGTACTTTACTGAACAGGGGTAGAGTTTGAGTGGACAAAAGATGCTCTTAGAGGCCACCTGGTCCTAGTATTAACTACTTTACATATAAGAGAATGCAGAGTGAACATTTTAAGGACAAGATCAATACAGTAAGTTGCAAGTACCCTCAGATCTTAGAGCAAGATGACATTAGGGCAAAGAGATGATGAAAGCTGTTCTGGTCCCAATAATGACTACATACCCCCAACCTATGCAATAGGGCTAAGTGGCTATGTGAAGGTTCTTCTGCAGCCTGTGTGGAAGCAATCTCCTCCATCACTTCACCCTCTTTCAAGAAGAAGCAGTGTTTTTGCCACCTTTGGCCATTTTAGAAGGGAGTAAGATTGTAGCATAATATGTGCCCATATAGGTTACTGTGCAGTGATTGACTAGATTTCCAGAGGTGGCAGAACAAAGAAAAACACAGATCTGCAATGTAAAGAAACTGCAATTCTAGGGATGCCAGCAATATAAACAGACTTGAAAAGAAAAATTTCAAATCTGGAAATAAGGCAAAAGGAGGAATGCACATTGTTTTGGTATCATATACTGGAAATTTAAGTAATTATCTTGAGACGGTATTTGTCATTAGGGCCAAATGCTTATGAAAATTACATGCTTACCAGTAGATACTTGTTGAGTAGAGATGTAAATTATTTCTGTCTGCTAGAAAAGACAATCCCAAATTTAATAGTTAATTTATCTTTTAGTTATTAGTTTTGTATCTAATCTACCAAATGTTTTCTAAAAATTTTTCTTCATTACCAAAATATACCTTCACAAATACTCTTTGACTGGCTTTACCATCCTGCCAGTTCTCTTCTTAATAAGCTAATTCTTTCACATATGAGCTCACTGTATACTTACATGAGTAATGTTTATTACATTTTAAAAATTATATTTCTATAGTTTATTCTTCCTACAGAACAAATTACAGCCAAATGGGAAACAGCCAAACTGAACACTCTTGAAAGGGACATTGTTTAAGAACACCATTTGGAGGGGCTAAGTGATTCATCAGAAGGATGACTAGGAAAGCTAAAGAATGAGATAGGATTTAAAAATGACTAGCCAGAGGAAGCATTTCCAAATGAATAGAATTGCAGATGGAAGTTTATGCAGAGAAATGTCTGAGGAATGCACAATAATATCTAATGTGAAAATCAGTGTTGACTTACAAATCTATATGATGCCATTGCACATTCCTCAATGATGTGCCTAGGCATATTGCAGGAGTACCCTCCACTGTGCCCCTTTTACCTAGATCTCCTTTCCCCTCTGGGAAAATTCAGAGACTAGAAATCATGGCTAGTGTGTTGTTGTTAGGTGCCTTCAAGTTGGGTCCAACTCATAGCAACTCTGTGAATAACATAATGAAACACTCCACCACACTGTGCCATGCCCAACACTATTGTCAATGCATCTCTGCTATTCATAGGGTTTTCAACGGTTGATTGTTTTGGGGATAGGCTGTCAGGTCCTTCTCCCAAGCCTACAGCACCTAGTATTCTCTGGCAGTCTCCCATCCAAGGACTAACCAGGCAAACGTTTCTTAGCTTCAGAGATCAGGTGTGATAGAATGCTAGAGGGAAATTGTTGCAGACTAAATCTGAGGAAGAGAAAGCAAACTATACCTTTTGGGAAAATGAAGAATAGAATCTGTAGATTTAAATTTAGGGCTACATACTCTATTCCATGGGCTGGGATTTAGCTCAGTAGGTAGGGCCTTGCTCTGCAGTCTTCGAGGTCCCAAGCTCAATTCTCAGCACCACAGAAATGGGAGGAGGACATGGCAATCCACTCCCAAAGCAATCCCAAAACAATCAGCCATTGAAAACCCTATAAGGGTCACTATGAGTCGGACCACACTCCAGGGTACCTAACAGCAACAACAACAAATCTATTCCATGTTTTAATTATTAGATGCAATTTTTCATATGCTTAAAATGAACCAGAAAAATTGTCTAGCCTACTTAAATTTCATAGAGTTATATAGAAAATAGAGAACTTACCCCTAAAAGAGTTTTAAGGACAAAGATATATATATATATATATATATATATATGGTTGTTAGGTGTCCTCAAATCAGTGTCCAACTCATACTGACACCAGGTGAAACATTATTGATAGTGCTTCTCTGCTATTCATAGGGTTTTCAATGGCTGATTGTTTCTTGGGAGTGGGTTGCGAGGTCTTTCTCCCAAGCCTACAGTACCTGGTGTTCCCAGGGGGTCTCCCATCCAAGTACTAACCAGGCTCAACCCTGCTTAGCTTTTGAGATCTGACAAGATCAGATGCCACAGTAGTACAGCTATAGGCAATAAGATAGATAGATAGATAGATAGATAGATAGATAGATAGATAGATAGATGATGGATAGATATAGATATATAGATATGGACATACAGCGTGTGTATACTGATTGAATTATTATAAACACAGTTAAACTTTACATAGACTGTGATAAGTGGGTGGTGACCATTGTTTGAGTTTGGCTAGTAAGCCTCTGTAACTGACAGCTTCATTCTGGTGACAGGAAAGGGTGTATAATTTAGAAATAATGCTCCATACTTTTGACTCCAGTGATTCTCTTGGGAATAGGCACATGGCCCAAATTAGTCATTAGTTATTATCCTTGCCATATCTGATAAATAGAAGACCTGTTTCTCTCTGGTGTTGGAGTTGATGAGGTGCAGGTCCAAGGATGATAATGCCCTGTTCCCTTTCACCTAGAAAAAGCCTAGATGCAGCAATAAAGGAATGAAACCAAACCAAAGTAACAGAAACAAGATAAAGCTCTCAGGAGGATCCAGCCTAGGATCCTATCCTTTCTGACATTAGCTTTTCTTGCCTATGTTCAAATTTTATATTCCACCTAAATTCCTGAATCAGCTATTTGAACCTGGATTTCTGTTAAATGCATCAAAATATTTTTCACTAGTACAATTATATATATATATATATATATACATATATATATATATATATATATATATATTACATAATCCATTTGCTGATGTGGCACAACTCAAAATGAGAAAAACTGTAAACATCCATTAATTATTGGAATGTGGAATGTACCTAGTATGAATGAATTTAGGAAAATTAGAAATCATCAAAAGAGAAATGGAGCACATAATCATTGACATTCCAGGCATCAGTGAGCAAAAATGGACTGATATTGGCCATTTTTGAATCAGATAACCATATGGTCTAGTATACTGGGAATGACAAAGAGAAATATAGAATTCATCATTTAAAAGAGCATCTCAAGATCTGTCCTGAAGTACAACGCTGCAGTGATAGAATAACATCCATACCCCTAAAAGGAAGGGCAGTTAACATGACAAGTATTTAAATTGACACACCCACCACTAAGGCCACAATTGAAGAAAAAGAAGATTTTTATCAACTTCTCCAGTCTGAAATTGATCAAACATGCAAGAAGTATTCACTGATAATTATTGGTGATAGAAATGCAAAAGCTGGAAACAAATAAGTCTTCTAAGCAGTTGAAAAATATGGCCTTGGTAATAGAAACAATACTGGGGAACGCATGACAGAATTTTGTCAGTCCAACAACTTTTCATTAAAAATGCATTTTTTCCCCAACATAAATGGTGACTATATATATGAAACTTGCCAGTTGGAACATGCAGGAACCACACTGACTACCTTTGTTGAAAGTGATGATAGAAAACCTCAATATCACAAGTCAGAACAAGACCAGGTGCTAATTGTGGATCAGATCATCAACTGCTCACAGGAAAATTAGAACTGGAACTAAAGAAAATTAGAACAAGTATATGAGAGCCATTGTGCATGGCCTTGATTATATCCCACCTGAGTTCTGAGACCTCTTCAAGAACAGGGTTAATGCATTACACATTAATGACAGAAGACCAGATGAGTTGTGGCATGACATTAAAGATATCATTCATGAGGAAAGCAGAAAGTTATTAAAAACATAGGAAAAAATGAAAAGACAAAATTTCATGTCAAAAGAGACTCTGAAACTTGTCTTTTAATGTCCAGTAGCTAAGGTAAAATGAAAAATAACCAAATTAAAGTACTAAACAAAAAATTTCAAAGGGCAGCTCAAGAAGACAAAATCAAATATCATAATGGCATGTGCAAAGAGCTGGAGATAAAAAACCAATAGGGAAGAACATGTTCTTTTTTTCTCAAGCTTAAAGAATTAAAAAAAAATTCAAGCATCGAGTAGCAATAGTGAAAGATTCTACAGGAAAAATATTAAATGACACAGGAAACATCAAAAGAAGATGGAAGGAATATACACAATCATTATGCCAAAAGGAATTAGTAGATGACCAGACATTTCAAGAAGTTGCATATGATCAGGAACCCATGGTACTGAAGAACAAAATGGAAGCTACCTTGAAGGTATTTGTGTAACACAAGGCTCCAGGAATTGATGGAATACCAATGGAGATGTTTCAACAAACAGATCCAGCTCCGGAGATGCTCAGTTTTTTATGCCAAGAGATAGGAAAACAGCTACCTGGCCAACTGAATGGAAGAATTACATATTGTGCCTAATCTCAAAAAAAAGGGAATCTAACATAATACAGAAATTATTGAATGATATTATTAATATCACATGTAGGCAAAATTTTGCTAACGATTATTCAAAAGAAACTGGAGCAGTATATTGATAGGGAACTCCTAGTAAATCAAGCCAGATTCAGAAGAGGGTGTGGAATCAGGGATATCATTGCTGATATCAGATGAATATTGGCTAAAAGCAGAGAATACCAAAAAGATGTCTATCTATGTTTTATTAGCCATGCAAAGGCATTTGACTGACAAATTATGGATAACATTGCACAAATTGGGAATACCAGAACACTCAATTGTACTCATGAGGAATCTATACATGGACCAGGAGGCAGTCATTCGAACAGAAGAGGGAAACATTGCTTGGTTTTAAGTCAGGAAAGGTATCCAATAGGGCTGTATGCTTTCAACGAACCTATTCAATATCTATATTAAGCAAATAATCTGAGATGCTGGACTTTATAAAGAAGAATATGGCATTAGGATTGGAGGAAGACTGATTAACAACCTGGATTATGCAGATGACACAACTTTGCTTGCTCAAAGTGAAAAAAATTGAAACACTTACTGATGAAGATAAAAGAGCAGAGCACAGCCTTCAGTGTGGATTGCACATTAACATCAAATAAACAAAAATCCTTACAAATGGGTCAGTATATAATGTCACGATAAATGGAGAAAAGATTGAGTTTGTCCAAGATTTTGTTTTACTTGGTTCTACAATCAACACCCATGGAAGCAGCAATCAAGAAATCAAAAGACACATCACTTTGGGAAAAACTGTTGCAAAAGATCTCTTTAAAGTTTGGGAAATAAAGATGTCTCATTGAACATGAAATTCACCTGACTCAGGCCATGATATTTTCAGTTGCGTAATAAGCTTGTGAAATCTAGACAATGAATAAGAGAGAAAGAAGAGTTGATGTCTTTGAACTATGGTACTGGAGACAAATATTGAATAAAGGATGGATTGCCAAAGGAACAAACAGATCTGTCCTAGAAGAAGTACAACCAGAGTCCTCCTTGGAAGCAAGGATGGCTGAACTGTGTCTTACATAGTTTGGTCATGCTATCAGGAGGAACCAAACCCTGGAGAAAAACCTCACATATAGGAGAGTGGCAGATCAATGAAAAAAAGGAAGACCTTCAACTAGGTGGATTGGCACAGTATCTGCAACAATGGCCTTACACATAAGAAAAAAAGACTGTTTATATGGCACAGTATCAGTAGTGTTTCATTCTGTTATACATAAGGTCTCTATGATTCGGACGTGATGAGACACCACCTAACACCAACATACTTCACTGATAATGAGTTTGAAAGATTATTTTTCCCACGGTCGTACATGTAGTAAATGAAAAAGAGTGAAGTAAAATATAGATCTTTCTGACTACATAGTCTTTGATCTTAACAAATAACTCTTGTGAAAATTCAAGTGATTATTGCAGTCTTATAAATGGGAGAGACATTTCATTGGAATGAGAGTTTAAAAGAAGTAAAAAAGTAATAAAGCAATCCTCTGCCCTTCCTCTTTCCTTTTATCCTTTCCTTACTTTCTTTTCTCTTTTCCCTTTCACAACAACTGCATCCTAATGCCTATGCCCAATGTGATCAGAGCAAGTTAGGGAGTTGCCTCATTGTTATTTGGACTCAATCAGGGGTAATAGCACAGCCCCAGAGAAGCTTCCTGCATGAGAAGTCAGAGCTGACTAGGGTGAGGGATAGTAAATGGATTAAAGCAGACCCCACTTTCTCCTTGCCTCTGCTGTTTTACTCACCTCCTCCCTGCCTTCCTTGTGTTTTGCTATTCCACCCACCTCCTACACCCCCAACCCTTGAAAAACTGCAGAAATTGCAAAAATAGCTCTTTGAAAACCTATTCTCACAGCTTCCAGGAAGGAATTAAACCAATGATCCCAAATAAGCACCATGAACACCAGAACAATCTCCAGTCATTTCACCTAAAAGTTTTGCGGCAGTTGCAGATGAGATGATTTGAACCTGGGATGGACTCTCAAGTATGCGTACACTTCTCCCTTCACTCCATAAAATTCCCTTCCTATTTGTTTAGGGGAGTACCTGATCTTCCAGTCTTTTCTGATTTGCCCCTGCTGAATAAATCTTTTAACTTCAAGCAATTTTTTTGACAGAATCCATATGGGAAAAGACATCATGACCTGAACTGAGATGTCAAAGCTGGGGAGAAGGGCACAAGCTAGTTTGGAGCATCTGACCTTGAGCTAGGTATAGGGGGCATCTATGTGGGATTTAATAAGGATCTAATTTGTGATTTAGAAATCTTGGAGGTTGTGTAGATATGGGATTATTGTATATGTTATTTGGATATGTCCTATAGAATCTAAATGGTGCTTAACACATTTTAGACACAGAGACGATATGAGTAATGTAGGATTAAATGAATTAATGAACAAATAAAGCATCTGAGAGAGTTAAGCATATATACATGGAAGACATTATTCATTCTACCATAGCTTATATCCTCTGTTTTTAAACAAGGAGGAACATTTTTCCTTCATTAAGCTATGAAATACTAACAGGTTTGTTTTGCTTGATGAGAGGTCTCTGGTGCTCCATGAGCATTAATCCTTGGCATTCAAAACCCTACACCAAAGAAATACTTAGACCCACAACAATAAGACAAAAGCCCATGCTAAGTAAACATTCCAGAGGCCTATGGAGGTTAAATGGGGATCTGGAAATAATTATCCTATCGCTAAAAAATAAATAACATATGGAAAATGTAAGCAGTGGGTGGAGAAGGACTTCCTCTTTTTCAACAGTATTTTGTTCTTTAATATTTTAACTGGCAAA